>CM042666.1:126936-158926 GCA_023638005.1 Forsythia suspensa
AAAAAGAAAATTTGAGGGTTGATAGAATCTCAAAATGTGTTTTGACAGATTTATTGTTAAAGAAGAAAAATGTAGACCAAATACTTGAAAATGATAAAATGAAAGTGATGAAAATTATGATGTTGAGAAAAATTGAGACTTAATGAAAATGATAAAAATGAAGATGTTGATGGTGAATTTCAAAAGAAAATGATACTAATGAAGATGTAGATGGTTTAAGTCATAATAAATATATTCCCATCAATATCTATGATCTAAGAATTTGGAATAATCTTGACATAAAATCTAGTAATAAATGGTCCTACAAGAGATTTTTCACTAGAAAATAATCCTAACAGATAATTTGTTTAAATGTTTTTATTCAAACTTTTAGACTCGCTATTTATCAAATGGTGATAAATGTGATAGGCCATGACTAGTTTATTCAAGTGATCTTAATAGAGTTTTTGGTTTTGTTGCAAGTTATTTTAAAGAGGTTTACAAAAGGAAGTCAATTAATAAATAAATGATTTAGTGATGTGTTAAAATAAACAACTATTTAAATGTCATATTTTACAATGAAATTAGAATATAATTTATTTATTTTAATTTATTTTTAGTTAAATAAAAGAGCACTATTTTAAATTATGGCATAGGGCATTCAAAATCTCAAGCCGACCTGCCCATTCCACTCCTACTCCATGACCCACTTTACTCCACCCCAACCATCACATTTCGGTGGATAGATTTCTCCTCCTATATTTTGGATCTTAATTCTTTTCTTATTTGTCTAGTAGGTTTGCCGTTTGCTACATGACATGGTTCATTTGTTTTAACTGCGAATGTTAATTTATAATTTTGTGAATTTATATATATAATTTAGTTTAGGTATATTTTTGAAATCACGGTAAACTTATGGACCATATGCTAACTATCCTCAAAATTTACAAATATTAAACTAGAAAATTATAGGAAATGTTATAAATCTAAAGAGAACAGGAAAACTAGAGAAAGAGAATGTCTTGAAAGGAATAAATTTCATTAATAACGAGTCCTCTATTTATAGAGGCTTTAGGCATAATAGTCATTTATATTTAAATATTATATAATATTATAACACTCTCCTTAAATGACTATCGTCAATAATTGCAAAAGTGTACAATTAACTTGGGGTATTGTGATGCTACATCGTAAATATCTTGTGTTGCTTATTCGCAAGGCAAGTTAGTCATTAGACCTTCATTTGTAAAGGTTAATTTTGAATCTCTCACTTTCTTGGAAAAATTCATGGAGATATATGTGGCGATACACCCACCATGTAGACCATTTCGATATTTTATAGTTTTGATTGATGCGACAACAAGATGGTCCCATGTTTGTGCCCTTTCAACAAGAAATGCCACTTTGCTAGACTACTTGCTCAAATCATAAAATTGAGAGCTCAATTTCCGAATACTTAATCAAAAAATTCATCTTGATAATGCTAGTGAATTTAGATCCCAAGCATTTGATGATTATTGTCGTCAATTGGAATTGACGTTGAACACTCGATTGTGCATGTACATACACAAAATTGCCTAGCGAATCATTTATCAAATGTCGCGGTTTATTGCCGAGCCATTACTTATAAGGACAAAACTCTCAACTTATGTTTGGGGTCATACTATATTACATGTTGCATCATTGGTTCGTATAAGACCAACTGTTTATCATCAGAATTCACCTTTACAACTTGCACTTGGTCAAGAACCTAACATTTCTCATTTACGAGTATTCGGTTTGCTGGTCAAGTACCAATCTCACCACCATAGCGTACTAAAATGGGTCCCCATCGAAGACTTGAAATTTATGTGGATTTGACTCACCTCCATCATCGGTATTTTGAACCTTTAACACGTGATCTATTTACTTGCATGACTTGTAGATTATCATTTTGATTAAACAAATATTTCAATTTTGGGAATAGCAAAGCTACATTCTCAAGAACAACGTAAAATTTATTGGAATGAACCAACATTATCTCACTTTGATTTCGAGTAATCAATGTGAGCAAGAAGTTGAAAACATCATTCACCGCAAAATGTTGCAAATCAATTGCACGATGCATTTGTTGATACAAGAAAAGTAACAAAGTCATATATCCAACAAATACTCAAAGAATAGATGTTCCTATAAGACAATCGTGGTAGCAAGTGACCCACAAATCGCCAAAATGTGGCCATTGGTGCTAAAGACTCGGTACCTCGAAAAAGAAAGATACAAGAGAAAACCAACCTAAAGAGGTTGGTCAATCAAATCGAAAATATGGTTCTGAAGAACCACAAGTGTCCAAAATCATGAGATTTCAATAAATTATTTGTTATCTCATAAATTATGAGAATAAAATGATATTGTTATGGACAATATTTTCACTTTTAATGTAGCTCTTGATATTGTGCAAAATGAAGATCCGAACCACGATGCATGCAGAGGCTCAAAAAAAAATGATTGGCCAAAATAGAAAGAAGCCATACAGATGAATTAAATTCTTTGGAGAAATGCATAGTAATTGGACACGTATTCAACCCCGAAAATGTTATCCACTTGATACAAATGGGTATTTGTAAGAAAGTGAAATGAAAACAATGAAATTACTCGACAAAGCCCAACTTGTAGCAAAAGTTTCTCACAAAAACACGGAATCGATTACGATGAAACATATTCTTCCGTAATGGATACAATAACATTTAGATTTTTAATCGGTTTGGCTGTATCACAAAGGCGTCGCACCTCATGGATGTAATAGCTGTCTATATGTATGGTTCATTTGATAGTGACATATAAATGAAAGTTCCTAAAGGATTGAAAGTGCTAGAAGTACATAATTCATGCAAAAGGGATATGTTCTTAATCAAATTGCAAAGATCATTGTATGGATTAAAAAATCGGGGCGTATGTGGTATAATTGTCTTAGCGATATTTATTGAAAGAATGTTATAAAATGATGATATATGCCCATGTGTTTTCATAAAGAAAACAAATCTGGATTTGTAATTGTAGCGTTTATGTTGATGACTTAAACATTGTAGGCACTCTTGAAGAGATCTACAAAACCACGAGTATTTGAAAAATGAATTTGAGATAAAAGATTTGGGAAAAACCAAATTCTGTCTCGGTTTGCAAATTGAACATTTCCAAGAAAGATTAATTGTTCATCAATCATCATATATAGAAAAAGTATTGAAACGCTTTAATAATGACAAAGCGCATTCACTAGCATCTCCTATGGTCGTTCGCTCACTTGATGTGAAAAATGATCTCTTTTGCCCACTCGAAGATGGGGAAAAATTCTTAGACCTGAAGTACCATGCCTTAGTGCAATTGGAGCATTGTCTTATCTTGCAAATTGCACTCGACTAGACATAGCTTTTTCTATAAATCTACTTGCAAGATATAATTACGAGCTAGCTCAAAACATTGGAATGATGTTAAACATATCCTTCATTACACAAGCTACTATAGATATGGGATTATTTTACTCACAAAATTATGGGTGTTCTTTAGTGGGATATGCATATGCGATTATCTCTAATCCACACAAGGAAGATCACAAACAGGATATGTGTTTACATGTGGAGGAACAGCTATATCTTGACGACCTTTAAAGCAAACCCTACCAACAACATCCTCAAATCATTCTAAAATTATTGCAATCCATGAAGCAAGTAGAGAACGGTGTGGCTCGAAATATGACCCATCATATGCAAGCATCTTGCGGATTACCTTCAACAAGAGAGTCCAACAATCTGTATGAAGATAATGCGGTTTGTACTACACAACTCAAAGGAGGCTACATCAAATGGGATAGAACAAAACATATTTCTCCAAAAATTTCTATACCGAACTTGAGAAAAATGGTGATATAGATATTCAACAAATTCGTTCAAATGATAATGTGGCGACTTATTCACCAATGCATTACGACATCTACATTCAAGAAATTGGTATATGAGATTGGGATGCGTCGACTCATAGATCTTGATGATCAATATCGGGAGAGTAGCTGTACTCTTTTCCTTTGTCCGCTTTTATTCCACTGGATTTTTCGCAAGGTTTTAACGAGACAACATCACAATACCCCAAGTTAACTATACACGATATTCCAACATGATCAATACCATTAGTGACAAAATTAGAGACATCTAAGTAAGTTACACCAGTTGAATAATCAACAAAATTTGTCTCAATTGTGCCTTTTCCTTTGATTGATTGTTGGTAAGGATCTACAAGATGTTTTACCGTCACGATAGGTACGAGACCAATGCCCTTTCATTCCACATCTATATCAACTTTCTTCGTGCTTCTTTTTAATGTGATATGTTTCTTAAAGTTGTTATCTTGTTTATGATATCGTTGCTTATCATCATGTCCACGAAGACAATGTCCATTTCCATGTCCGAACCATATCCATCGTATGCGCGTCTCGTCCATGTTCATGATATAATATTGCATTTGCTTGCAATATTGGAGAACCGGTTAGGCTAGCTCGTGATTTTCATTAGCAATTCATTGTTTTTTCACAACTAAAGGTAAGATATCGTTGAGTACTTTTAAAATCACGCTCACGTATTTCTCTCGCATGAGCACATTTAAGGCATGAAAAGTGGAAAAAATCTTTTCAACATATCATCTTCAATGAGCTTTTCTCCACATAGTTTTAATGTTGAAGATATCTAATAGTTCAAATTTGTACTCATTGATAGTTTTAAAATCTGGAGATGTATCCATTAATAACGAGCTTTGGGAAGGACAATGGTCCTTTGATGATCAAATTCTCTTTGATATTTGTCCAAAGAGTTTGGATCCTTCAGTGAGGTACTCAATTTTCTCCATGGAGATGGTGACGGAGAAAAATAAGTGCTTTGCACGATCCTGGGATTCTTTGTTTCCCTCTTTTATCGTTTCACCCAATCCTTTTGAGATAAGGTGGATGTCGTCAAATGTCCATGATAGATAATTTTTTCGATATGGAGGCAACAAACTCAAGCTTTGTGATGTTGGCCATAGCTATATGATAAAAGAAAATTACTTTTCAAAATAAGGCGTATAAATGATAGTCAAATTGATCAATATAAATGACAATAAAATTGAATGTCATTTGTAAGCAATAATATTAATATAATTATTATCATTGAACTATATAAATTTGCTCTTTTTAAATTACATAACTAGTTGCAAAGAAAATTTCATTACACGACTTTATGTTTATTAAATTAGCACAATATGATCAATTTCATGGATTTAAAATAATGGCATGGGCGGTGCCTTATGTCATTCAAGAATGGAAATGATGCAACATTTCAAATTATTTAATCCCTACATTTCAAATAATTTAATTCGTAATTGACCTCTTAAATCCATAAACTAATTAAACTTGTTATATTTAAGCTCTAATGACAATGTATATGAAAATTGATATTTTTATAAGTTGGGAGAGACCAACAAACATTGTAATCATGATAATGCAGAGATATGCAAACATTCATTTTTGCATTCAGTAATCAAATATTTCAAGTACCGAGATAGCATTTGAAGAAAAGGTTTTATTATTAGTAGGTTATTTAAAATATCATCATAATATACATGTGTAGAGGTGAACGTGGAAAATGTGGCATATTTGTAATGTTTACACAACACTATAATTTCAAGTTTCATGGCGGGCCAACCTAAAAGTTTTCTTGGAAAAAACCATAAAATAGTATAACTATATCTTATTCTACTACCACAATTGATAATGTGTTATAATCTAAAAGAAGAAAAGCAGAGAGAGAGAGAGAGAAAGGAATGAAATTAATAATTAAGAGTCCTCTATTTATAGAATTTTTAGGGCATAATAGTCATTTAAATTTAAATATTATATATATTATAGCATTCCAATACATTTAATATTATACATTTAACATTCCAATACATTTAAGGTGTGTTATAATATTATATAATATTTAAATATAAATGACTATTATGCCTAAAATCTCTATAAATAGAAACTCTAATGAAATTCAATTCATTCTCTCTCTCTCTCTTTTCTCTATTTCTCTTTAGATTTATCAATTTATCAACATGAAGACTAGTCAAATTAAGCAGAAATATTCCTCCCTTGAATTGACAAATGTGAGTTCTATGTATATCTTATTCTTCTACCTAAAAGTGGTTCTACCACCTAAATGTATGGTTTTAGCTGGTTCCACTAGTTTTAAATATTTCATATACCACCATGATTTTATTATTTGGATGGTTCTAAATATTTCATGTTTGTCCTCCATGGCTCCATTAGGATGGATCTAATTATTCCATATACTGTTTTTCTTTCCTCCATGCTTTTTTCCATTATGATGGATCTAATTATATCACATCGCTTATGCCTCGCCATCGGATGGTGTTTTTCACTTTAAATTTACCATACTCCTAATATCTTTATACCTCCTAAGTGATTCTATCATTTTAAAGGATGGTTCTAATTATATATTATCTTATATATTATTTTACCACTAAATAATTAAAACACGGAAACTTGAAATTATAGTGTTGTGTAAACATTATAAATATGTCATATTTTCCACGTTCACCTTTACACATGTTATTATGATGATATTTTAAATAACCTACTAATAACAAAACATTTTCTTCAAATGTTATCTCTGGACTTGAAGCCATACAATCTTGAGACTTGAAATATTTGATTACTAAATGGGAAATGAATGTTGGCATATCTCTACATTATCATGATTACAATGTTTGTTGGTCTCTCCAACTTATAAAAATATCAATTTCCATATACATCGTTATTAGAGCTTAAATATAAAAATTTTAATTAGTTACGGATTAAATTATTTAAAATGTAGGGATTAAATTATTTAAAATGTTGCATCATTTCCATTCTTGAATGACATAAGACACCGCCCATGCCATTATTATAAATCCATGAAATTGATCAAATTGTGCTAATTTAATAAACATAAAGTCGTTAATGAAATTTTCTTTGCAACTAGTTATGTCATTTAAAAGAGCAAATGTATATAGTTCAATGATAATAATTATATTAATATTATTTACTTACAAATGACATTCAATTTTATTGTCATTTATATTGATCAATTTGACTATCATTTATACGTCTTATTTTGAAAATTATTTTTCTTTTTCATCATATAGCTATGGACAATATCACAAAACTTGAGTTTGTTGGGATGACATCCACCTTATGTCAAAAGGATTGGGTGAACGATAAAATAGGAAAAAAAATCTGCATGATCGTGCAAAAGCACTTATTTTCCTCTGCACCATCTCCATGATGAATTGAAAATTGAGTACCTCACGTGAAGGATGCACAAACTCTTTGGACAAATATGAAAAGAGATTTGACCATCAAAGGAACATTGTCCTTCCCAAAGCCCGTTATAAATGGATACATCTCCGCGCAAGATATTAAAACTATCAATGAGTACAATTGAACTATTCATGATATCTTCAACATTAAAACCATGTGGAAAAGTTCATTGAAGATTATATGTTAGAAAAGACTCTTTTTTTTTTTTAACTTTTCATGTCTCAAATGTGCTCTCGGACAATATCGTGGCGTGGTTTTAAAAAGTACTCGAAATGATATCTTGTCTTTTATTCTTGAACAAAACAATGAATTGCTAATAAAAATCACGAGCTATGCCCAATGGTTCCACATTCCAAGCAAAATATTATATCATTAACATGGACGCCGCGGAGCGGATTGACGTCGTGGCGGGGCGGGATATAGTTCCGACATGAAATGGACTTGGATATGGTTCGGACATAGAAATGGACGTGGTCGCTATCGTGGACAAGGTGATAAGCAACACTATCGCAACAAAATAGCAACTTTAAGAAATCTATTACATTAAAAAAAGCCGAAGAAAGTTGCTATAGATGCGGAATGAAAGGGCATTGGTCTAAAGCGTTGGAAAAACATCTTATGGATATTTACCAACAATCAATCAAAGGAAAAGCACAATTGAGACAAATTTTGATTATTCAACTGTAACTCATTAGATCTCTCGATTTTGTCATAATAACGATCATGTTGGGAATCTTGTGATGGAAAATATTGATTAAGTTTATCACGTAGTCTTGTTTTGCAAGTTTATGTTGCAATTTGTTTTGTTGTTTTCTTCAAATTTTGAGACTTGTACTAGTTATTCATTTCATGGTTAATCAAAGTATTTCTTTATGTTTTAAATTCTTTTAGATACTTCATTTCTAAAATGATCTATTTGATTATAAATTTTGGATGAATTATCGAGATATTTGTTTAGTCGATAGTGCACACAACCATTCTTCAAGACAAAAGTATTTTCTAGACTTAATACTGTAGAAAATAAAGTTATTCTAATAGTGAATTGAATATCATTGAGTCGGAAGAGCTTGTATATTTTATAAAATAATACAAAATTATATATTGATGATGCACTTTATTCTAGTCAATCTCAAAAAATTTGATCTGTTTGGAGATATCCGCTATAGTGGATACCACATTGAGACAATGGAAACGGTGTTGAATATCTTTGCATAACATCTTTTGTATCCGCAAAGCGGTTACATGAAAAACTCTCACACTACTCGGGATATATTAGCATTAGAAAATAATTGAAATAAATATTGTGAACGAAATTCATTGATCCCAAAAGTTTAATACTTTGGCATGATAGATTTGGACATTCGGGATACAATGATCGACAAATAATTAACAATTCACATGTACATCCATTAAAGAACCGTAAGATTTTTACATGATAATTATCCATGTGTTGCTTGTCGAAGTTAGTTATTAGACATTCATCCAGTAAGGTTAATTTTGAATCTCCCACTTTCTTGGAAAGAATTAATGGAGATATATGTGGGCCAAACACTCACCATGTGGACCATTTCGATATTTTATAGTTTTGATCGATGCATCAATAAGATGGTCCCATGTTTGTTTGCTTTCAACAAAATGTCGCTTTGTAGACTACTTGCTCAAATCATAAAATTGCAGCTCAATTTCCCAAATACTCAATCAAGAAAATTCTTCTTGATAATCTTGTAATTTAAATCCCAAGCATTTGATGATTATTGTATGTCAATTGGACGTTGAACACTCGATTAGCATGTACATACACAAAATGGCTTAGCAAAATCATTTATCAAACGTTGCAACTTATTGCTAGGCCATTACTTGTGAGGACAAACTCCCAACTTCTATTTGTGGTCATGCTATATTACATGTTGCATCATTGGTTCGTATAAGACCAACGCTTATGATCAAATTCACCTTTACAACTTGCACTTGGTCAAAACCTAATATTTGTCATTTAGATATTCGCGGTCAAGTACCAATCTCACCACCATAGGTATTAAAATGGGTCCCCAATGTGTTAAATTTATTGGATTTGACTCACCCTCCATCATCGGTATCTTGAACTTTTAACATGTGATCTATTTTGCATGGTTTGTAGATTGTCATTTTGATAAAAGAAATTTTCGACTTTGGGAGTAGCAAATACATTCCCAAGAGCAACGTAAAGTTGTTGGAATGAACCAACATTATCTCACTTTGATTCTCAAGTAATCAATGAGCAAGAAGTTGAAAGATCATTCACCGCAAAATGTTGCAAATCAATTGTCCGATGCATTTGTTTACAAGAAAAGTAACAAAGTCATATATCCAAGAATAAATACCCAAGGAAAAATAGATGTTCTTGAGGACAATTTGGGAACAAGTGACCCACAAATGCCAAAAATGTGGCCACTGTTGGTGCTAAAGACTTGGTACCTCAAAGAAAGGTACAGAGAAAACCAAACTAAAGAGGTTGGTCAATCAAATCGAAAATATGGTTCATGAAGAACCACAGTGTCTGAAAATTATAGATTTCAATAAATTATTTGTTATCTCATAATTTATGGAAACGAAAGGATATTGTTATAGACAATATTTTCTTTTAACATAGCTCCCGATATTGTGCAAAGTAAAGAGCCGAACCACAATCCGCGGCCAAAAGAGAAATGATTGGCCAAAATAGAAAAAGTCATACAAGAATTAAATTCTTTGGAAAGCAAAGTATTTGGACATGTAGTCAACCTTGAAAATGTTATCCCGGGATACAAGGGGTATTTGTAAGAAAGCCAAATGAAAACAATGAAATTACTGGACAAAGCCCGACGAAGCCAAGGTTTATCATAAAGACCTCGAACGAACATGAAACATATTCTCCGTAATGGACACAACAATATTTAAATTTTTAATCTTTGGCGTCACAAAGGCGATATCGCCCATGGATGTGGTAAGCCATCGGTGGTTCACTTGATAGTGACATATAAATGAAAGTTCGAAAGGGAAAGTGCCAAGCACATAATTCATGCAAAGGGATATGTTCTTAATCAAATTGCAAAGATCATTGTATGGATTAAAACAATCAAGACGTATGTGCTATAATCGTCTTAGCGGATATTTATTGAAAGAAGGCTATAAAAATGATGATATCCATGTGTTTTCATAAAGAAAACAAATCTGGATTTGTAATTGTAGCGCTTTGTTGATGACTTAAACATTGTAGGCACTCTGAAGAAATCTACAAAACCAGAGTATTTGAAAAATGAATTTGAGATAAAAAATTTGGGAAAAACCAAATTCTATCTCGGTTGTACAAATTGAACATTTTCAAAAAGATTATTTGTTCATCATCATATCTGAAAAAGTATCTGAAACGCTTTAATATTGATAAAGCGCATCCACTAGCATCTCCTATAGACATTCGCTCACTTGATGTGAAAAATGATCACTTTCGCCCACTCGAAGATGGAGAAAACATTCTTAGTCTTGAAGTACCATACGTTAGTGCAATTGGAGCATTGTCTTATCTTGCAAATTGTACTCGACCAGACATAGCTTTTTCTGTAAATCTACTTGCAAGATATAGTTCTGAGCCAACTCAAAGACATTGGAATGGTGTTATACATATCATTCGTTACGAAAGTACTATAAATATGGGATTATTTTATCCACGAGATTTTCGACAAGGTTTAAGAGGCACTCGAGTACCCCAAGTTATCAGACACACAATATTCCCAACATGATCAATACCATTAGTGACAAAATTAGAGACATCTAAGTGAGTTACACAGTTGAATAATCAACAAAATTTGTCTCAATTGTGCCTTTTTCTTTGATTGATTGTTGGTAAAGATCCATAAGATGTTTTTCTCGATTACGGCAATACGAGACCAATGCCCTTTCATTCCACATCTATAGCAAGTTCTTGTACTTTTTTGAATGTGATAGGTTTTTAAAGTTGCTATCTTGTTACTTGATAGCCTTGCTTATCACCTTGTCCACGATAGCGACCACATCTATTTCCATGTCCGGAACCATATCCACGTCCATTTCCATGTCCGAACCATATCCACGTCTCGTATGTATCGCATCCGCGTCCATGTTCATGATATACTATTGCATTTGCTTGAGCACATCTTGTAGAACCAGCATTGCGAACCATGATTTTTCATTAGCAATTCATTGTTTTGTTCAAGAACTAAAAGGCAAGATATCGTTTAGAGTACTTTTTAAATCCACGCTCACGATATTCTTCTGTAAAGCACATTTGAAGCATGAAAAGTGGAAAAGCCTTTTCAACATATCATCTTCAATGAGCTTTTCTCCACATAGTTTTAATGTTGAAGATATCGTGAATAGTTCAAAATTGTACTCATTGATAGTTTTAAAATCTTGCAGGAGATGTATCTATTCATAACAAGCTTAGGGAAGCACAATGGTCATTTGATGATCAAATCTCTCTTTGATATTTGTCCAAAGAGTTTGTGGATCCTTCACGTGAGGTACTCAATTTTCAATCCATCATGGAGATGGTGACGGAGGAAAATAAGTGCTTTTGCACGATCTTGCAAGGATACTTTATTTCCTCTTTTATCGTTTCATCCAATCCTTTTGAGATAAGGTGGATGTCGTCAAGTGTCCATGATAGATAATTTTTCTTGATATGTTGAGGGCAACAAACTCAAGTTTTGTGATATTGACCATAGCTATATGAAGAAAAGAGAAAAATTAATTTTAAAATAAGACGTATAAATGATAGTCAAATTGATCAATATAAATGACAATAAAATTGAATGTCATTTGTAAGCAAATAATATTAATATAATTATTATCATTGAAATATATAAATTTGCTCTTTTAAATTACTTAACTAGTTGCAAAGAAATTTCATTACATGACTTTATATTTATTAAATTAGCACAATTTGATCAATTTCATGGATTTAAAATAATGGCATGGGCGGTGCCTTATGTCATTCAAGAATGGAAATGATGCAACATTTTAAATAATTTAATCCTACATTTTAAATAATTTAATCCGTAATTGGACCTCTTAAATCCATAAACTAATTAAACTTTTTATTTTTAAGCTCTAATGACAATGTATATGGAAATTGATATTTTATAAGTTGGAGAGGCCAACAAACATTGTAATCATGATAATGCAGGGATATGGCAAAATTCATTTTCCCATTCAGTAATCAAATATTTCAAGTCTCGAGATAACATTTGAAGAAAAGATTTTGTTATTAGTAGGTTATTTAAAATATCATCATAATATACATGTGTAGAGGTGAATGTGGAAAATATGACATATTTGTAATGTTTCCACGACACTATAATTTCAAGTTTCATAACAGCCAACCGTGTTTTAATTATTTAGTGGTAAAACAATATATAAGATAGTATACAATTAGAACCATTCTTTGAAATGGTAGAATCACTTAAGAGGTATTAAGATATATAGGAGTATGGTAAATTTAAAGTAAAAACACCATCCCGATGGCGGAGCCATGGAGGTATAAGCGTATGTGAAATAATTAGATCCATCATAATGGAAAACCCATGGAGGAAAGAAAAACAGTATATGGAATAATTAGATCAATCCTAATGAAAATGCCAAGGAGGACAAACATGAAATATTTAGAACCATCCAAATGATAAAATCATGGAGGTATATGAAATATTTAGAACTAATAGAACTAGCCTAAAATCATGCATTTAGGTGCTAGAACCAGCTTTTAGGTAGAATAAGATATACTTAGAACCTACACTTGTCAATTCAGTTGAGGAATATTTCTCGCTTAATTTGGCTAGAGTCTTCGTGTTATAAATCTAAAGAGAAACAGGAGAAAACTAGAAAGAGAGGGAATGGACTGAAAGGAATGAATTTTATTAATAATCAGAATCCTCTATTTATCAATGTTTAGAAAATCAGACCGGACCGGCCAGTTCAACCGAAAAAACTGGGAATCGGCCTCAGAACCGGTCTGGTCCACTAAAATTACCACCTAATAGATAACCGGACTACTAACCGGGTTTCAAGAAATGGCCGGTTCAACCTGGTCAGCCAATTTTAGGGCAAAATTCACTTTTGGTCAGCCATTTTTTTTATTTCTCTTCAGCCGCGTTCTTTCTTCTCCTGATTTCTCCATCAAATCGCCCAAAATATTTTTCTTCATCCATTTTCTTTACTTTTTCTCAATTTCTATTTGAAATCCATTTTCTTTACTTTTTCTCAATTTCTATTTGAAAATCAAGGGATTAAATTCATTCTAAGCTCTTATTTTCAACATTTCGCTGATTCTTATCGAATCGCACACTCAAAGTGGGTTCCAATTAGTCCATTTTTCTTCCTTTTTCTTGCTGGTTTTTATTTGTATGAGTTAATGTGTTATATATTTACATCAATTTTATAGGTTAATGGCTTATGTGTTTGATTTTTCAATATATCTTTTTCGGCCGGTTCATGTAATGCTTTATTTATTTATTTTTATTGTTTGGGTTCTTTGCTTATTGCTACCTCTTCTTCTGTTATTGTTTGAATTTTCTCAATAATTTTATTGAGATGAGGGGAATAGTTAATCACAGGCTGAGATTTTGGTGTTTAAAATTGATCAACTTTAAAAACAATTCATTGAGCAAAATACCACTAAACAAAATTAATCATTTTTTTTTGTTGAGATGTGACGATTTTGGTTTATTGATGCTGCTTCATTAAATACTTTTTAGTTTTTAGTTTTTTACAATATATATACTTGCTGCTTTTAGATTTTGCTTATATACTTGCTGCTTGTGTTTTAGGTATTTTTTTTTTATATTGTTGTTTGGATTGTTTGTTTGTTGCTCTATTGGCTTCTTGATTCATGCCAAAATATTTTTCATCCGTTTGCATTTTCTTGATTGTTTTGATTCTTGCTGGTTTATCTTGTGTGGTGCTTTAATCTTGTTGGTTGGCTTCTTGATTCATGCCAAATTTGAGTGCAAATTGATTACAAATTGAAACATATTGGTGTTAAATTACAAATTAATTACAACTTAAACAGATTTGTGTTAAATTTGATTACAAATTGAAATAGATTGGTGTTAAATTACAAATTGAACAGATTGATGTTATTGTGTTCTTGGTGTTAAATTTGATTACAAATTGACTATTTTCTTCTAATATGGGAAGTGGACATTATAAAAGTCTCCTTGAAACCAAGCTTTGTGAGTTATATTGTTTATAAATGTTAGTTTATTTGTAAATAATTTATTTTTGGAAATTTTGTGAGATTAATAGATTAATTTTTAATTTTTAATTAAAATCGGTTCAACCACAGTTCGACTTTTTTACCATTGACCGTTGCCTTTTAAGATCGATGACCGATCCAATTTTCGAACATTGCTATTTATAGAGGCTTTAGGAGCATAATAGTCATTTATATTTAAATATTATATATTATTATAACAAGAAATATATTTTGCGTGTGTTCATTTTGAATTATAATAATTATAATCACACCATATTTTTTTTTGTAACCACAACACATTTAATTGCAATTAAAATTCTCAATTATTGCTCATTTTGTATTTATGTCCTCATCTATTTTTTATCACATTCTTATTATCAACCTATTAATTTGCATATTTTATCTGTTTTGATGATGAATTCTATTCAAAAATTAATTAAGATGACGTAAAAGATTATTTTACCTATCGTATTTTTAAATAAGCAAAATAAATAACAAATATAAAAATTTGACAAAATATTTGTCCCACATTTCAATGTACATTAGCGAATATTTGGACACAAATCGTCATCAAAGACAATATGTGAAAATTAATTGAAATTAATGATAAAATGTGACAAAAATTTTAGAGACATAAGTACCAAAATGTCAAAGGTTGGAGGATCTTTATTACAATTAAAGCGTGGTTTAGATAATAAAATCTAGTGTAAATATAACTACCTTTTAAGGTAATTATATTCACACAACATTTTTATTTTTGTACCACATTTTAATTATATTTAACATTCTTAATCTATGAACATTATAGCACTCATGTCCCCAACTTTTTTATCACATTTTATCCTCAATTTTTCATTAATTAGCACATTTTGTATTTGATAACGGTTTCTATCTAAAATATTTGTTGAGAATTAGTAAAAGACTTATTTGTTTGTCATATTTTAAAGAAAAGTAGATATAAAAGTACAATAAAATATTTTTCTTCATTTAAAAGCACGTAAACAAAATATCTCAACAAAACTATCATTAATGATGAAATGTGCTAATTAATGAAAGTTGAAGATAATAATTCGATAACAAAAGTTAAAACATAAGTGCAACAATGAACAAAAGTTGAGAATCTTAAATACAATTAAAATATGGTACGTTTATAACAAGTTGTAGTCTAAATATAACTACCCTTTAAAATATCACATGTTTTGAAAAATAACAATTTTGGACAATTTACCCTCAATCAATTACTTAAATTTCCAACATATCATATTAAAATTCAGTCAAAAACTAATTCCACAAAAAACAGATTTATAAAAAGATTTCACAAAAAAAAAAAAAAAAAATTCAACTCACGCAGTGCGCCACCGTCCACTGCTAGCCACCACACAACTTAAGTAATTTTTTGATAGATTAATTTGGATTATAAAAGAACAAAAAATTTAAATGTTTGTACTTAGATTAATTTGGGCTTGTTTTTATAGATAAACTCATGCTGATATTTTGTTTTTAAATATGGCTATAGAAAATTTGTTGAAAGAAACTAAGTTGATGAGTATGGTTGAAATAAGAAGAAATGTCGTTGAAGATGAATGTAGAAACAATATTAGTACCGTCCAAATGATTGACAATTGAACTATTTGAATTGACAATTGAACTATTTGAATAAATCAATTCGACAATTCAACTATTGATTATTTTTCTTTTACAACCTCTTTCAACTGTCGAAATGAAAAAAAACGATAGTTGAACTGTCAAAACGAAACTATCATTTTAAAGAAAAACAATATATAGTTTCTCTTGAAGGAAAATAAGAAATATTTACAATATAATCTTTTGTATTTAAAAGTTGCCATTTTACAAATGAATTAACAATTGTTATTTTTCAAAGTCACCATTTGCTTTTGATTCCTTTTCTATATGGCACATGCGCTAACTGAAACCGCTGTGGCGGTGAGGTGAGGTTTAACTACACTGCTCTGTGCTCTCAAGACACGTCGAATAATTTGCCGTCTGTTCGTAAAAACTCTCCAACTTTTCCTTTTATTTTTCCCCATTTCTTCGTTTTGATGTTAATTTAACTTGTTTCACTTTTCAATAGTTAGTGGAAGAACTCGTTTTGAAAAACCTCCAAAAATATCGAAGTAATTTGGCTCATTTTCTCACTTTTGGTCCGCCTTTTAGCATAGAGTTTATGGGTTCCGGTTTTCCTTTTGTTTCTCAAGAAATATAAATTTCTGGTTCTGGAGGATAAATTTAATTTTGATTTTGTTTACGTTTTAACGGTTTTGGCGTTTCCTTTTCTAAAAAATTAGGGTCTATGGAATCGGAATGAATTGATAGAGATGGAAATTGGGGTTAAAAAATTAGAGGAGACGGGAAGTGAAGACATTGTAGACAAGTTTGCTGTAAAGAAAGAATATGGAGGTTGCAGTAGGTGTTTAGACTTGGAATATAGAATTAAGAAATCTGAAGAAAACTGTATTACATTGGAATTAGATATCGAGAAGAGGAAGACCGCTCTTGAATTGCTGGAGTATAAGCTAAGTTTTTGGAGCTTCAGAAGCTTGCGATCGAGGGTGAGGTTAGTATATTAAAGAAGAGGATTCAAGAGCTTGAAAATATTGTTGGTAAAGAGGTGATGGGCGGGCAGTTCATTTGGAGGATGACAAGGACACGGAATACAAGGTCACACAATTGTTTATTGAGAATAATGTTTTGGGTTGTGAGAAGGAGAAGGCTGAAAGCGAAATCAAAGTCTGGAAAGCTAAATTCAAAGAACTGGAGCTTCTGGTGACGGAGTTGCACAGAAGAATATCGACTGGAATTGTAACAATGGGCTCAGTTTTTCCCGAAATAGATTCAAGTAAGATGAGTAAATTCGATGGAAACCAACATGGATTTGATGGTGCAACCCTTCCACGCCTTTGCAAACCAGATACAAAGATAAGGAAATTAGCATCAGCATGTATCAGGTATTATTGTTGCTTATTTTCTTTAACATTTTTGACAACATAAATAGTATGTGAGAACTTTTGCTAATGAAGGCCAATGTTTTCGGTAAAATACATAACCCACAATAATGTAACAGAGATGGAATAGTGGTTGTATGGATAAAGTGGATATTTTTTATTATCTTAAAATACATTTGTAATTTTGTTTACAAATGAACTGTTTTGGTAAGAACTGCGTAATTGAATTCTATGACATGGCCATATTGGTTTTATGCTTTGGGAGCTAATCTCACATATGCTGCTATGTAGCTCGAACCGCTACAGTTAGCTCACCATGTAGGCCATTGGCAAATGCTGAAGAAGAGGAACGAGGCTTGCTATGTGAAATAAAATTGAAACATGGTAGCCTAGTCTAACAAAAAGTAGCTTACAAATTTTTTTGTTTAATTGTGTCTCAACCCTCTACACTCGTAGTGTGTCCCGAACTTCCCGACTTTGCAAAACAGGGATGAAATAACACATAGACTCTAAACTCTTCTCAATCTAACCTTGTGTAAGGCATCTCTTGTGGGATCTTAAACATATACAATACCATCCGAAAATTAACCTCCACGCAAACCGGTGTATTCGAAACCGAATGTCGATGTGTACAATCCTCCCATGGTTGACCTAACAATTGCAACTTCACTGGACAAAGTCGAAAAGGTAATTTGGACATGTAAAATGTTCGGAACAGTCATCTATCATTATCCATGCAACATCCAACATGCTCTTGAATGCAAAATCCATAATGACTCTTGATTTTCAAATGATTTTAGGTACATGGTTCGATGTCGAAGCGGTACATCGCCAAGTCAACATGCTTCAACATAAAAATGAAACATAAATAACAACATATAGTATATCACATTATTGAAACTAAATTTTGCTTACATCGTCGGAGCTAATAGGTCGTTAAACCATTCTTTGGTGTCCGTGAAACATTCTCAAATTCATGAGCGGCGAATAAATAGCGTTAAAACCGATGTCTAGAAAATATGGTGTTAGCAATGAATGTATAAATAATTTACCCATTTCAAGTTTAGAGTACCACTTAAGGAACTCTGTCTCCTTTAACGAATCGACCTTTTGGAATAGATCGATCTTGACCTCAGAGGTTCTTCTCTTCACCTCATCCTTGAATGGAGAACTCAAGTAGGGTGGGTACCTCTCAACTTCTTACTCACCACCTTGTATGCTCAACCATCCCTCGTCCTTCCTCTTCCTCGTGTGAAAAGACAACGCACGGCCTCTGCCACCACCTCACTCCCTCTCTCCATCTGGGTCCACACCGTCTCAATCTCTCCACCACCCCTCCGTCACTCTCCATCTCCATCTCATGCTACCCACCTGTCTCATCCTCTTCACCTTACTCAGGCCCCTCCATCTCCACATTGGTGATCTCTCGTCTCCATATCCATCCCACCTCTATCTCCACCTTGGTGGTCCTTTGTCTCCATCTCCATCTCCGTCTCCGTCTCCCCGCTCCTCCACCCTCTTAGTCCGTGAAATACTATCCGAAATCGTCTCGGTGCCCATCCGTAACGATATGGTCTCACCTACTCAACGACTTCATCCACTTTTTGTTCAACTATCCAACCTTCTTGTTTACATGTCGACCTCGCCATATCTTGAAGTAATTTCTACTCCATTGGAAGTCGGTTGCTGTTCAAACATTCAAATAAATAATTGGAAACATTTGAACTCGAAGGTTTGTAGTATGACGTGAACTAAGGGCTAGAAGGAAAAGGCGATGTCCCACAACGAGTTGGTATAGGTGATTGCCATACATCATGGGTCGATGGAGAAGAAGGTCGATATGGTATAGGTGACCGTGCAATAGGAGAATGTTCCTACATAAATGAACATCACGATTAGACAATTTTCACACTAAGTATTATAACATAATAGAAATATAAATATGCATACCTCTTCCCAACAAGATAAACATTGATGATTGGATCGGTACCACAGGAAGAATGTGCAATCCTTGAATGTACATACTCTCCATCTCTTGGTGTAGGAGTTGGAATTGTATGGATCTCAAGTTGACATATTGAACTTTCGTTGATTGACGCTATCAATAACATCTCGTTCAATATGAATAAAGAGTTCGGGACCATGCATACTCACTTGATGATCGTCAAGTATAGCGCAACATCCCTTGCATTAGGGATGTCCGTCGGCTAATTTAACATCATCGGAATCCTCGTCCACTCTTTCTTATAGCCCATTTATTTACCAAGCCAAGATAGCCTTATAAGCCCATATTGGTCTTATGGTGTTTGCATCTCAACACGATCTCCAAGATGTATACCAACCCAGTTTATACTTATCCTCCATCACAACGTATGCATCAAATGCAACTCACTCAATAGGTGTGACTATGTCTTGTCGCGGAAATATTTATTCAACCTGTTGGACCAATGAATATTTGGTTCGACTTTTCTTCATTAAGCATTCGGACCGGTGACAATAATAAACTCCAACAAAGCGAACGAGCCACTTTCTTATCTCCTAATTGAAACCACAATTCCTCGGCTTTTCTAACTTCACCAAAGCAATAAATTGTTGATTATTTGGCGACCTGCGCCTACCGATGGAATTTTCATAAGCATGATCGACACAACTCTTCTTTGTAGTGGTCATCAAGAGCATCATCAACCCTCTTGATGTGTCTAATGTTACAATTGGCGTCACCTTCCACGGGATGTCACATCTACGATCGAGTGCATACTCCATTTTACAATATTTACATTTAATAACTTAAATAACTAAATAAAATAAAATGCATGTACATTAACATCAACGGACACTTTCTTAGGTTAATCTATCGTTTCTCTAGATGCCGTTATAAAAATAAATGAAATCCTAACAAGCGTCGGTTCAATTGCGGTTTCTAACAACTTCATTCTTCATTTCAATCAATATATTGATTCATTTACAATCGATTCCCCTTTATACATAGTTTTAACAAGTCCCAATATTTTTAAAAAATTTTAGACAACAATATCAAAAAGCTCAAGTAAATACAAAAATTTGAAGTTAGTTGGAACTCTTACTTGCAAATGTGAACTTCTAGCATTCTTCTTGGTTGTCACCAATTTTTGCATTGGGAGTTATTATGTTTAACATCCTTTCACGATTTTGGACAACGCAAAAACTTTAAAAAGTATTTTTTAAAAAAAGTGGTTAAAGGCCCATTTTATGAAATGACCGGCCATTTCCACTTTTTCCATGAGTGAAATGGTTCAAAGTTTTGCAATAGAAAATGATTAAATTCATTATTTTTATGGGCCATGTCAAAATTACCGGGCCAAACTAAATCCAAGCTTTGCCAAATGTTCAAGAGGAAATTACATCCATTACTATGTCTATACAATATATTGTTAAATTTACTTTTCTAATGTTTTTATTCTAAAAATACTGGGTATTATTTATATATTATTCTATATATTTATATAATTTAATATTTATAAAAGGAAACACAATATACATCCCCATTAATTTCGCGAAGGGAGAGAAAGAAAATACCGTGGGAGAGAAAAAATACCATATTCATCTTATCTATCGCTCTTCAGCACATCTATATCGCTGACATTGTTGCCAACATTATAATCTTATCTCTCTAATATCTAGGGTTCCATCACTATGTGAAAGCATAATCCCCAATTTGTAGAAATTTTAGTTGGTGGACAAAGATATCCAACATGGATACGCCTACGCATAATGACTCGGTCGGCAGCAAAGAAGGAGTCGCCGACTATGTGAAGAAGCCCATTACATTCTAACCGAAAGTCATTTGGATGCACATATTGAAGGAAGTCACGGACAAAGGAACCGCACATGGATGCACATATTGAAGGAAGTCGGCTGAATAGGTGCTTACTAATTTGTTGCAAAAGTTGTTACAAAATCAATTTGCATTGTCTATGTTCCTAATCTATTGCAAACATTGTTACAAAATCGGTTTGCATTGTGTCTTTATAACTGCTGCGACGATGTTACAAAAATCTGTTTGTTGTCTTTGTTATTAACTGTTACAAACAATGTTACAAAAACTGTTTTGTTCTCTCTATTATTAATATGTTGCAAACGATGTTACAAAAATCTTTTCGATTATAAATATGGAGATGTTATCATCGGACACAATTTGCATGAAAAAGACGCTTTGCGTTGGCGAGATGAGTTCGTTTATTGTAATGTTGGAGAGATGTTGAAGTGATTAGGATTGTAAATGATGAAAGAGAGAAACATGAGAGAGATTAGATTGATGAGAGAGAATATCTTAATTAGTTATATATAAAATCTTAATCAAAATAGTAAATGAGATAATTAAGGATTCATTACAATATTTAATTAATTAAATAATTAATTAAAATGAGATGAAACCAATATTTTGAAATAAAAAATACGTTATGCTTTTTATAAATAATAACATAAGATGGTTTACTTGTGAAAATTTCCCAATGTTCAATCAAGTATTTTTCGGCCCAACTTAAACCGATTTCCATAGAGGTTACTTAATTTACAAGTTTATTTAATGATGGTCACCGACTTGAATTTATTTCTGACATATTGGTAGTGTTGAACTTATTTTTGAGTCTTGATAAGTTGTGAGTCTTATAAAATGTGTGGTTAATAAATGGTTAGTAAGTTGTGGATCTTACGAAATGTGTAGATAAAAAGTATGTTTGACCAATTTAACCAACTTAAATTATAATTTAAACTTGATCAAACATGAGTTTAATTTATCACATGTTTGATAGAGTTTATTTTAAATTCTTTTTTCTCAAATTTATTTTTAGTTACATATTTCATAGGACCACAATTTTTATCAATTTTTCAACCACACATTTTCTTCAATTTTATCAAATTTTTTTAAAAAAATACTTTTAAACTCTATCAAACAGACATTTAATCACGTAATTTGGGGTTTATCTCAATTTGAATGCGTGTAAATATAATCAAAACTAACAGTTAGTAGCCAATGCTATCAAAATGCAAATGCAAACTGTGGCAATTGTCAAATGTAAATTAACACTATAATAAATTGTGACCACAACTAACAGGTAGTAGCACACGCGTAGCTAGTGATGGCAGCTGGTGGATTTAGATTGGATCCGTCAGTATCCGTCCCACAATAATTTAAGGAGATGGAAATATGCGGATTGATCATCATTTTTCAGCGGAATAGACAAATGATCCTGGTGATTTGTGATTTTTTTTTCTTTCAATTGTCATTCAAAATTGTTTAGGTAGGCGCACCTCTAAATTGTAATTTAAGTCCCAAATGTTTCTTTGTTATTTACTCCATGACTCTTACAATTACAAAATGGCCCACAAGCAAATCTACTACCTCATTTTAGTTCAATTTTTTCTTCAAATGGGGCAAATTGGATCGGGCACATATGATCCAATCCGACCAGCATGGGCGGATGATCAAAACTATCCCGTCCGTCTCCGCCCATGGATCGAATTTTTTCTACTAGAAACATGTTTTAATCGAGTTTGGAGTGAATTGGATGTTTTTATCTTCTCTCGCATAATTTGTTTAACGTTAAATCAGCACTTTAAAAAAAAACTAGTGAGTAAATTAAGAAACCAAATTTGCCTTTGCAATTTAATTGTTGATTTAACATTAAACAAACGTCAAATCACCAATTCACGTGAGACTTACTGTTAGTTTTGGTCATGAATACAGAATACATACTAAATGGTCAAATCCAAACAAATATATAAGTTGATTGATCAAACTGAAATATTGAGTGAGCAATATGAAACAAATGTATAAATTGAGTGGCCTCCAATCCAGTGAAACGTTCCGGTGTGAAAATGGAGAGTTGAAAATCGTCTTGGTTGATATACTCAAATAATAGTCGCATTAGGTACAGCAAATAAAACGTGTTATTTCCTAATGTGCATATAAATCAAAGAATCAAACAGCGACACCTGATTGGCGACCGTTTATTTCGCTCCCGGACCACTGCTCGCAAAACCGTTCGAATCATCTTCGCCTGTTCGTAAGTTCTCTTCTTTGAATTTTTTTTTCGGTTGATTTTATACTCTTACTGTAAATCTTGCAATGAATTTATCTGAACACCGACCAAAATATTGAAGAAATTTTAGTTGATTTCGTCACTTTTGTTCTGCATTTTAGCATAAATTATGTGGGTTTCGGTTTTCCTTTGTTTTCAAGAAATATATTTCCGCTCAGGAGGATATTTTGTGCTTATATTCTTTATGCAGTTCTTTCTATAAAGCTTAATTTTGATTTTTCAAATTTTAACTGCTTTCACTTTTCTTTTAAAAACTAGGGTTTATGGAGTTGGAATGAATTGATAGAGATGATATTGGGGTAAAATTAGAGAAGATGGAAAGGGAATACATTTTAGATGGTAATATTGCTGTAAAGAAAGAATTTGAAGGTTGCATTAGATGTTTAGAATTAGAAGAGAAATTTAAGAAATTGAAAGAGAAATTTACTGCGTTGGAATTAGACATGGAGAAGAAAAATACCACAATTGAATTTCTGGAGGGTAAGCTCAATTTTCGAACTGCATAAGCTTGAGATCGAGGATGAAGTTAGGATATTAAAGGAAAGGAATAAAGAGCATGGAAGGATAATTGAAATGGTGAAAAGGTTGTTAGTGAAGAGGCAAAGGGATTGGCAGGGTTGTTGATTTGACAGAGGAGGAGGACTGGGAGGACCAGGTCACACAATTGTTGATTGAGAATAAGGTTTTGGATTGTGAGAAGAAGAAGGCTGAAAGTGAGGCCAAAGTCTGGGAGTCTAAATATAAAGAACTAGAGCTGCTGGTGATGGAGTTGCATGGGACGCCTTTACAATCCAGAACCAAAGATAAAGCAAATGAGCATCAGCATGTATCAGGTATTATCGTTGCTATTTTCTTTTAAATGTTTTGACAATGTTAGTGGTTTGTGAGAATTTATGCAAACGAAGGCTGATTGTTTTGGTAAAATACTTCCATAATAATGTAACAGAGATGGAATAGTGGTGGGTGGATAAAGTGGATTTTTTAATGTTATCTTAAAAGAAAATGAATAATTCATGCATTTAATCTTCGTGTATGCAAATGATATTGGTTTTAATGCTTTTGAGCTAATACTTGTCCTATATCTATTCTCATATCCGTTAATATGTTGCTCAAACTGCTCAGTTAGCACACCATGTAAGGAGTTGACACGTGCTGAAGAAGAGAAACGAGGCATTCCTTGTGAAACAAAACTGAAACATGGTAGCCAAGTTAAAAACGCGTCTTGGCTTTGCGAAGAGAGCCCTAATAAGAAAATGGCTCCCTCAACACCAGGGGTACTTGGCCTCCTATTGGTTCTATTGACATCATTGACAGTGATGACGATCCAAACCCCAACCATCTTCAAGGAACGGAAAAGGTTTGTGGTTCATTTGATGGTGGATCAAGGGTTACCTTGGATAAAAATGAGTTGCGCTCAAAAGATAGTTGTTTGAGGACACTTGAATACCATAGTGATGAAGAGGTCCATACTTCAACTCCTAAGAGAAGAAGAGCTTCTAATATTGTTACCAGTGAGAGTGAAAGTGATAATGATGATAATCTTCCAATTTGTAGACTAAAACGTAAATCCCTACAGGAACTTAAAGCAGATTTCCATCTGAACAGCTACTCTGTGAAAGATACTGATTCCAGGGACAAACTCAGAAAACCTATGACTCGGGCGCTTAGTGAGGCTGGGAAAAATTGAAGAGCAGGGTGGTTCTGGGAAAAGTAAATTGAAAAGTGCAGGACCTACAAATGAGACCATTGAAGGTGATGAAATGGAAGAGGATGACTCAGACAGTGAGGGTGAAAGCTTGGGTGGATTTATTGTTACTGACTCTGATATTTCAGAGGGCAATCCACCCGGTGATAACATTTCTGAGCGTGATGGCACTTGCTCTAGTGAGGACTCTTCCGGTGAGTCAGAAAATACATCACATGGGGTGCCGGCTATGATGAAATAATATCCGTTTTGGGGAGAAAACATAAGTGGGACTTTGAGGCAGATATGCTTGCTGATTTTGGTAAGGATCCTGAACTGTGCATGAAGGCAGTATGTGCACTTTAAACAAAATCTGAGGAGAAATCTAGTAAAGCAGCAATAGTTCTCAATGGGGGGGTTTAGCCAGTGTGACGATTCAAGTAAGGGTTTTACACATGTCCAAAGCCTCAGAGTGATTGGTCATTGTTGATATGTTTGATTGGTGTGTTGATGTACTATTTGATTTTGAAGATTTTAACAAATTACTTTTGTTTACAACCTTACAGAGGCAGTGCCTTGGCAGAATTTCTTACTGATGGAGATCTACAATGTGATGTGAAGAAATCTGTGGAGGGTTGCAAAATACAACCAAGGGTGCTGAACTCTGCAGAAAACTTGCAACACACTACTCTAAGCAGTTATTTGCAATCTACAAGAATGAAGAAACCCTTTTTGGACCTCAATAACTTGACATTTCATGGGACGCAGTATGAAAATGTTTTGAAGCTGAATCTCGGCATCAAAAGCTTTTGCAATACCTATTACTGTAACGAAGTAAACTTTTGAGTGAACTCTTGTACTTTTCATAATATGCATCCTATGTTTAAATGTATAGCATGAATCTTAGAGATATTCAGTCGTATATGGAAAGAAATTGTTTTGCTTCTCTGCTTTTGCAAATATGTAGTCAAATTAGGTAGCATTTCAATTCCTTTGAGGTGGTTTTATTTTAATGTTATTATTATTAGAGCCATGAGTAGTTCTTTTCCTTTTAGGTAGAATAATTGAACCTTTTAAAGATTTGGAACATGTTTGACCAGGTTTGTTTTAAACTCCTTTTTTATTTTTATTTTTCTCAAATTCATTTTCAACGATATTTTATTGGATTCAAATTTTATCAACTTTTCAAAATAATTCATCAATTTTTTAAAATCTCCTAAAAATTATCTTTAAATCCCAAAACCACTTATTTAGCGCATGTTTGGTAATGAAATATTTTTAAGTCGAATTATAAGTTGTTGGTGAATGTGTGAATAAAAAATAGGTTGTAAAATCTTATGAAATGTGGGTTAAAAATTATGTTTGATTAGTTTGACCAATTAAATTATAATTTAAATAATCACAAACATGTACTTAAGCTACATTTGGATTGAAGAATAATTTTGTTTTGGAAACGAGTAAATGGACAATGTTGTGGTCACAAACAGAAAATTTGGGAAGTGAAATTGGTGTTTTCTTGTTTTAAGTTTGCAAGATTCTCTGAATGTGATTATTTAAATTATAAATTATAAATTATATTTTAATCGATGTTAAAAAGCTGGCGTGATTATTTAAATTATATTTTAATCATTTTAAAAAAGCGTAAGGTCGTCTAAGGAATGATCTCCCGCCTTAAACCTTAGCGGACGCTTTTTTGGTCCTTTTTTTCTAAAAGCTTGCACTAAGGCGCCTATCACGCCTAATCACCCTTGCCGCAATTACACCTAGGCGTGCCTAATCTCGGCGCTTTTAGTTAAAAATTTATTTTATCTTTTTAAAAAAATATATTTAAAATGATATTAAAAAAAGAAATCGATTTTCACGCTTTTTTCACCTCCCAGGCCTCGTCTGGCCAAAAACAAACTTGACCCCCTCGCTTTCCTTTTTAAACTTGATTTTAATAACTCAATGGGATTCCCTTTGGTTGTATTCAAGGAAAAGACTCATTGGGTTTTGGGTACAATTAGATATTCAATTTGTAATCTTGTATGTTGGGTAGTGTTGAAATTATTTTTTAAATCTTATATTTTAAGTTGTTGGTGAATGTGTAGATAAAAATAGATTGTAAGTTGTGGGCTTATTAAATCTTGAATAAAAAGTATGTTTTAATTTAAAAAGAAATTATAATTAGACATGGCCAAACATGTTAATAAATCATTGCCCTAGTGAAGTTTTACCAATGAATCTGTATTTCTACAAATATGTTTCAGTATAATTACGAGGTAGGAAAATGATTGAATAGAAACTTATGAATGTTTGAAGGTTTGTTACTATTTCAAAAACGAAAATGGAATTCATTTAGGGTGTGTTTGATTGATTAAAAAGAAAAACTTTTACGTAAGTAGGAAAAAAACCCATATTTTGGAAAATATTTTCCAACTTTTCCTTTTTCGCTTTAATTGATTGTCTTAAATCATTTTCATTTTCCAGGATCAAAGTTAAAGATAAAATATTTTCCCGATGTGAAAATTTTCCATGGATTAAACTTTTATAAAAATCTTCCAATCAAACCAAAATTTTCGTTTATTGTTTGGCAAAACATGGGTTTTTTCAACCATTTTTTTAGTTTTCAAATTAAATGTTGAAATAATTAAATTGCCATTTATCAAAATTATTATATTTTTCAAATGAATAACAATTTGGTCATTTAAGCCATATTTGATATGAAAAGAAAAAAATGACTGAAAAATTCATTTTACCAAAAATAAGTTCAAACAAACTCTTTAATTTTACGAAAACAATGATGTAAAAAACCGTCTTTTTCTTTAATTGGCCCATAACCCGACGTTAATGGGCTGCTACAAAATTCTTATGGTCTCCCGTTTTCTTTCAAACCCTCCATCCCCTCTATCTTAAACCTTACCTGCTCTATCCTTTCCACCTTACCTTAAATTTTGACCTATTCTATCCTACCTTACCCTATACATACACTAGCTATATGTAGTGGCTGAAAATTCATTTGCCTTTCCATAGAAAATCCAGGCCCTCCCCGATTCTCTCTTGCGACTCGACACCGGCTGTCTCCGCCAGTACTAGACGCCGCAGAGGGAGGAAAATGGGTGTTCTTTTCATCCCCTTTTTTTGCAAGTAAATCAAGCAACAAATAAATAACACATCTGAGTGAGAAGAAAAGAAAATGAAGGTGATGATCAGATCTTCTGCCGGGTTGGGGATGGATGTTTTGGTACGATAATCTCTGCAGCCCCATCGTCGACGGCGCAGACAAGGTCGGACATTTTGCTCTGGCCCTTCTCCCACCAGCAATGGTATGGTCTTCTTCCTATCTTATCTTTTCATGTTCTTTTGGTTGACGTCTCAAAAGTATTTCTTTTTCATGCTAGAGATTTTGATTTCGAGTCTTGTTATAGTTCATTTATAAAATTGGGATAAATAGTATTAATCCGAACCTTTGAACTTTATTATAAAGGCTCTCGAACCTTTGATTTCTAACTGGTATCCCAAACATTTCAAATGTCTGTTGGTATCTTTTGTGACGAAAAATTATTAGTTAAATGATTAATTTTTATATTGAAATAGTTCTACCCTTTATTTAATTTATGACAAATAGTATCGAAATTTTTAAATGTAAAAAATTTTTTTTTTTTTAGCATATAGGATCCCAAATCATTCAAATGTTTGTGCGTGAGGTCTTTTTGATGTAAACATCAATTTGATTGTTAAATGAAAAAAAAAAAAATCATCACTCCCAAATTTCAACAAATAATTTCATCAATTTGAAATTATAAACCAATTATCATGAAATACCGCTTTCACCAAAAATTAGGTGGGTAGTTTAGAATTGAGGAAGATACTTATTTGTTTTTATTCTCATTTTACTCAAATTTTGACATTTTAGTAAATAAACCGATATTTTCATCACAAAAGGACTTGTAGCAGACATTTAAAATGTTTGGAATCTCTAGTGCTAGAAATTAAAGTTCCAATTTCATTGTCACAAAGTTTAAAGGTTAAAGACTCAATACGATTTACACTACAAGTGAGGTGAGGGTAAACTGCATTTCAATAATAATAATAAAAGGATTATTTAATGGTCAAATTAACGTTTCGTCACAAAAGAACCTCGCACAAAAATTTAAAAGTTTGAGACCTTAGTTGCTAGACATCAAAAGCTTGTTGTAATCTCATCGTCACAAGTTTTAAAGATTCAAGATCTCTAGTCTATTTACTCTAAAAATTGTGCTAGTAAAATGAATTTGAACATGGACCATATTGGAGACATTTTATAGATAAATAAGATAATCTCATTTTAAAAGTTTAAACTTTTATACGCGGCACATCAATGTTATGTCATTTGAAAACAAGATAATATTGGGTGGCTTGGTCATAAATGGAGCAATTTAAGATAGTACTATAATAATACTTACGTTGGGTCCAATAATTCTGATACATTATTTTTCATATATATATATATATATACTTGTTTTAAGGCTCGTGCGTTGCACGTTAGTGAAATGTGTAGGAAAAAATTGCGTGTTGAGAATAGTTTATTGATAGGATATAATATGAAATAATAAAGTGAAAAAAGAATATATATGTACAATGCAAGATAGACAATTGTTCGAATTAAGGTAGAACCTTTTATCTATGTTGTAGTTAATGGGGTACTCTTGATTGTACTTAAAGCGCTTAAATGTAAGTCTTATTTTAGCCCGATAAATTAAGAAAGAATAATAAAATTTTGTGGTTGATTCTTGTCGTAGAAAACGTATATTAAAATTCATTTTATGACTTATGTATGTTTAATTAAAATAATAATATTTACATCGATGATAAGTTTTCAAGTAACTCGATAAACTCGATAGATCGAGTAACTCGATAAACCGAAATATGAATTTATCGAGTTACTCGAGAATGTGTTAAGTTGCAAAGTTTTTGTTATATTTGTATTTTTATTTATTTACATTAGTTGGTATATTAAATTTTTGGTATTTGTCTATTTTCATATGAGATTTGATAAATTTGACAATTTCATATTTGGGATTGGCGAGTTATTTGATAAATGAAGTATATCCATTAAGTTATAAAAATTGATATTATCTAAATTTTAGTACGAATATTTATACAAATAATTAAATTTTTATTATAAATATTTACTACGTTTCTTTATAATAATCTATACAATGAAATATGTCATAATTTTATATGATTTTATATGTCATAGTTTGTTAGATTATTTTAATGTAAGGATATGATAGGGAAAAATAATTTTATATGATGAAAAAGTATTTATCATCGAGTAACTTGAAAAAATCACAATTGAGTTTATTGAGTTACTCGAGTAACGATGAAATCCATATTTTTCATTTTTTGTTTTTGATTTTATTTAAATTATGTTATATATTTAAATATTATTTTGTTTTTATTTTGTCATGTTTTTTTTGAGCAACTCGTGCTCAAATTTGGATTTGTCGAGATACCGATAAATTATGCATATATATTGTAACTCGACAAACTTTTTCGAGTTAAATAGTAATCGAAAAAGATCTATCAAAATTTATTTTTATTTTTGAAGATGAGCTTTTACATTTCTAATTTTTTTCAATGAAAAAATCAACAACATATTTTATTTTTATAACTTTTAATTATAACATTCTTACTAATAATGTTATAAGCATCCCAATTCAAGATGAGGTTTCTCGTGTGTCTCATATGTTGATGATATAGCTTTAATTGATGAGTCAAAAGCAGGATAAAGCAAAGAGGTAGATTGTAAGTTAGAACTTAGGAGTACTTAAGAATTTGAAGGTTTTAGGTTGAATAGAACTAAGGCAAAAAACACGAATGCTCATTTAGTTGTAGTAGGAATAAAAATAGTAATGGTGTTACTATAAATGATCGCCGAAAGAGTTATTGAATTTGGTATTTAGGTTCAATTATTAACAAGGAAGAACCGAAAAGGATGTGATGCGTAGGATTAGAGTGTTGGATGAAATAGAGAAGCGTGACAAGAATTCTGTGTAATATGAAGATTCCTATAGGGTTAAAGGGAATGTTCTATAAAACAAAGATTAGACGATTAGACGTGTTATGCTTTATGGTTGCAGTGTTGGACCTTATAGAACAAGATGAATGTGATAGGTTTTGGAACAATTGGTGAAATTCCAGGCGTCCGAATGTCAAAATTGGGAGAGTCACGTTCTATTGTGACTACAATTAATGGTTCAGAGCATGCCTCCATCAAATTGTTTCTCTATAAATAAAATTAAGAAAGATCAAAATGGTCCCATTTTGATTGTTGGCTCAACAAACACACACCCAAATAAAAATAAATTAATTAATTGAATGCTCGATATTCTTTCAACACAAGTTCATGAGGTGGAATACCATTTGGAGTTAATGTATTAAGGAAATCTTCGTAAATACTTGGTTTATTTTTTCTAATGTTTCATCAAAGCTATAATATGTAACACATTTTGACTTTACAAATTTTTTTGTTATATTTTTTTATTTTAATCCGAAAACATTTGAATTGTAAGGTAAATTTTTATATTTTTTCTGATTATTCTAAATAAATCTGCATATGTTTAAGAATCAAATTAAAAAAAAAAAGTGACTTAGAAATTAACCTTAGCGAAACAACATTACTTTTCAAATATTTTTTAATAATTTTGTCAG
>CM042666.1:159026-172679 GCA_023638005.1 Forsythia suspensa
AGTAATCTACTTGCACATTTATCAAGGTTGTAATATCGGTGGTTACAATTCACCAACAAATTGGTATACAAACTAATACTCGAGAAGGTCGAGTGCAATAAGAATGATGAAGCATGATTTAAGTTTAATGGATGGATTAGCTCAATTAGGAATGCATGAGTATACATTAATAATTGGGTTGAATTATTACGGTGTGCCTAGGGCTTTTCGAACTAAAAGGGCCAAAGATCGGTTGAGAGAGATGTGGTTATACAACAAGTAGCATATCTTTTGTTTGATTTAGAGATCGCTTTCATCATTTGCATCCATCACAAGGACGAGTACAAAAGTGAGATTTGCATTAATGATTGATGGGGATATTTAGAGCATAAGATAAGAGCTTGGGTATTGAGCTAGAGACGTGTCCTTAGTGGACAATCTAGAAATATTCTACCGAGTCGTGGGGTAGAGTTTAACTTATTTGCTCTTATAAAGTCGGTAATTGTTATCTATACTACTTCTAAAAGGTCCTAAAGAGAGAAACAATTTTGGACTATTTTACCCTCACATATTACATCTTTTGACTATTTTACTCTCCCATATTAAATTAAAATTCAAAACCTTTCATTTTCAACGTTATTGAACAAAATAAAGGGTTGTTTGGGGCCTTTAGGTAACTTATCTTCCGTTTTTTTTAAACTACGAAATATAAATGGTCATATGATGATTATATAATTCTTAAAATATGTATTTAGGATCATAAAAATAGGATTTATGAATTGGGGAGTTAAAAGACTTTTCATTTGTTAATATTGACATCCAAATTTATCATTTTTCTCTAAAAAGCCTATGGTGACTTCTTCTCCTATTTACTTTGGCATCAACTTTTCAGATTTTATATGTAAATTTTACAAGTTAGAATTAGAAAGTTTCTCTCAAAATTCTCTCATTTTGTCTTTTCTTTTCACAACATATTATACACACAAAACCCATTTTTCTTCAAGTTTTTTTAAAAAGAAAAAGAAAAGGAAATAAGTGATAATTCAAAGTTGTTGAAGAACAAACAAAAGTTTTAGATTTTTAATCATTTTTCATATTCAAGAAATCTAAAGTGAGATCTACTTACAAGTGATTATTTCAACTTGATATAATATTTTCATAATCTTACAAGAAGTGCTAATAGACCATTTCGTTTGATATGGTTCCATTTGGTCACTTATGAAATGTTATAGAAATGGATATAACTTTTCATTTGATATGGTTCGGTCTTTTCACTATGAAATGTAATGAAAAAAATCCATTTGACATTGTTTGGTTGCTCAATATGAAATGTGGTATGAATTGTATAGAACTTTATATGAATTTTGGAAGGATGGATGACATGTTCGTACTAAAGATAATTGAGCACTTGTTTGATAGTGCTTAAATTATAATTTCGTTGATCAAACTTGTCAAACATATTTTTATCCACACATTTCATAAGACCCACAACTTACAACCCATTTTTATTCACATTCACCTACAACTTATAATATAAGCACTTAAAAATAATTTCAGACTACCAAACGTAATGAATAGGATTAAGAAACAATGACATGTAAAACATTTGTCTATTACTCATCAAGCTTCTGTAGCAAAATGCTCTAATAGTCTAAGCTAATCGAAATTGGATATGGTTACAACTCCTTATCATTAGTTTGAAACCGTAATAGCATGTGTCCAAAAGGAAAAAAGAACATACAAGAATCGGTTTATTATAAATAAAATAGAATTCGAGGAAGAAAAGCGAATGAATTCCATCGTTTAAATATTAACTAATATAATTAACGTGAAAGTTACACGTCGACATTAATAAATATCTTAGTTTATATTTTTATCATCATTATTTAATTGCTTACATTTTAAAACTAAGAAAATTTATGACATTTTCCACCCATTTGACCTCTTCCATGTAAGAAGACACGTTTTATTTCCTTCTCATTACATCGGTTCTATTATTTTCCTTTAAGTGTCACTACATTTTATTATCTTATTTAGTTCTCGTGGATGAAAATTGTAGCATATGTATAACAAAGGCTTAATTCTCGATGGTGAGTAGCATTCAAGTTCAATTCATTTTTCGAGACGTGAAGTAGACAAAAAGTGAGTCATCATATTTATGTTAGTTTCTAAAATATTTATAAGTATCATTCATATAAATAGTAAACGATTTTCATACATTTTCGTTTCCTATAATCATAATGTGTATCTATCAAAATGGACTATATTCATAGAGAAATGAGAATGTGGATTGATTGGAGTTTTATCAATTGAAGTAGCTTGCACAAAGTTCGCTAAATACGGAAAAGTCATTCTATGAAAACGTTGTATAAGCATTGTTGCTATAATTATGTCATTGTAGATTTAGTAGGGTTCAAGAAAAAACTAGATTGCAATTCAAAACACGAGTGAAATATTGAGTATTTGATATTTACCAAGTGTTTTATGTGTAAGTTCTTGAGATGATATATTAATATTAATAATGAATACAACCAAAGGAGAATATGCAACATAATTGATCTTTAGCTAGGCATGATAATGTAACTCATTTTCTTATTTTTAATTTTTTAGTTGCCACTCTTCTTATTAATTAAAAATGATTAGTTTTGCTATTGTCGATACTTCGTCAAGTTCTATTGAAACAAAGATTGAATTAAAAATCTAGTGATTTGACTATTATTAAAAGTTTGTTAAATTCTTAATCTTGATAGCATCGATTCCATAAGATTTGATAGCAATTGTTCGTCAATCATCAAAGCTCAAATAATCAAAATGTATTCATCGAGTTCAAGTTAGTATTGGTATTACCACAATATAAAACTCATCTCTAATTGTAATTATACTTCTACAAATGTAAATCAAATATCAACGTTATTCATTATAATATCAAACAATATAATACAACATCTTACCAAGAACGTATTTTCTTATTTTATTGTAATTGCTAGTTTAACATTTAACATTTAACTTTTAATAATTAAGAAACAAGAATTTTGTAAAATTTAAAATTAACAAAATTATTATGAAATCACGTGCAATGCACGTGTTTCTAACCGTTGACTAAAAGAGTGATAAAGGTTCATGAGGAACAAAACATTGCATTAAAATACACTTTGTAGAGTTTCTCTCTTACGTTATGGGTTTGTAGCTACAATGTAAATGTAACATAAAACTCGTAGTGTCATTTGATCTTAACATTTTATTTATATTTGTAGATTTGAGCGTTTGAGACAATGCACGAAATTGGCAATGAATTCGGTGAGAAGATTGGTGATGGCCAAGATTGCCAAATTGAGAAGAATACAGTCCACAAATGGAAAACATACATTAAATTTTTCTTTAAGACGCATGTAATAATGAAAATCGCGTGCGATAATTGAATGCATTTCAATTTTAACATAATCTATAAACCCTTATTGGTAACGTTGTTTGTAGTTCTCGTTGTCCGTTTGAGTTTGTGTACTCTTCAAACCACATAGATCGAGGTGCTCAAATATGTTGCTACGATGACCTTCGTGGAGGATGCAACAAATGTGTTATTGGGTCAAATTGATCATGCTTGGGTTGGCTCGTGATGACGCTCATCCAGTTCATGGCCCGATGGCGAGGTGATAGAGATCTTGGTGTCTAAAACGAAGTGCGAAACCATCATCCTGTAATAGGTAACATAAATTGGATCATTCGAGAAGATCATCTATTGGAGGTTCATTTCCATAATTTGACTCCTTCATTCCTACTCTACACAAATGCCTACTAACAGTTGGATTGCGCTATAGATGAACATGTCGTCAACACAACACGACTCTCCATTTTCTACTTGCATGCTTTCATCCTTCGATGCGTCCTCCGTCGTCAAATGATTACATGACATGAGAAGAGATGAGTACACTATTGACGAGCACCCTCTCTTATCAAGGCTTAGATAATGAATGCAAATGCTGATATATATATTAGATATGAGCAATTGCAATGGAACTGATGATAAATATCAAGGACTATGCGATGGGTAGATTGTAGATTTGACGCCATGCAAGTCGTTAGCAGCTTTATGTTTATTATTTCAAGTGTATGGATCGAACAAGTAATAAAGTGGGTTTTGAGTCCAAGTATCGTACCCAAATGTATTTAGATAGTTCTACACAATAAATTTAACCTTAACCGAATCTATTTAACTTTTGATATTTGATTTCTTAAACTAATTAAAATATTAACTAAAGATAATCAAATAATTATAATTCAACCAAATAAGAGATTAAGTTTGATAAGAATTACTTTAACTTTGAAAAAGAAAAGTATTAGGATCCCGAATCCACTTATAGTTGTTAATTCATCTATCTTGATTCTTAATTTTGACAAAGTACATCGGTTATGACAATCAATTTCTCTAAATTTTTTAACAGTTTCTCTCAAATAAAATCAAACCTATTCATATGTATGACCCGACTATATCTCCATGACGAATGCGAATACGCAAGAATGCATTAAGTTGCAATGAATAATTAAAGATCACATAAAGCATAGAGGTATATCTCTATCCCCTATCAGACTTTAAGATAATTAAAATTATGTCCATCATGTTTTCAATCTCTCAATAGTAAAACAAACTACAAGAATAATACTTATTATATAATTGTAGATGAAAAGAAATCAAAATTAATTATTCAAAACTATATTAATGCAAATCGTCAAAATCAAGTTTCCAAATAGAAGAATTAAGCTACAAGTTTCATCGTAATCTTAGCACTAAAGGGATTTAGTCTAACATATTAAGAAGAAGAAAAAAATATAAAAGCCATCACCGGATAGGAAGAAAACTCAAAAGACTTGATCTTAATCTTGATCTTCGTTGAATCCTCGAAAGAATAAATCTTGATCTTTATTTCTTGTTTCTTCTCTTGTTTTTCTCTCAAAATTCGGCTCCATAATTGAATTCCTAATTATGAGTTAAGAACTCATATATATAGTCCTATAATAGTGTCCAAAAGGATCCCAAAAATTATTAAAATCGCGTCTCAAAGATTTTCTTAATTGAGTCGAACTCAAAGGTAAGTAAAAATCCATGGAATTCTTCAATGGGCGATCGCTTGTGCCACAAATTAGCCTCGCTAATTTCTTCGAGTTAGCGTCGACAGCTTCTATTTTTCATATCTGTGCTTTTTATTCCTCCAACTTTAGATTGTGTCTTCTTTAGTCCTCAAAACTTTCAATAGCCTCCAAAATGGTCCTTCAAGTTCCAATTGAGTACAATTGAGTCTCCATACTTCTAAAATATCTTCTAATTTATTTCTCTTTCATTCATTCTTCTCCAATTGCTTATATATGGGTCCAAAACTGAAATAGAAAGAATAATACACTAAATTAAGTAGAAAATCCATAAAATGACGGGATAAAAGCTTAGTTTAAAAGCTCGAATAAGTGCATAAAATGTACTATCACAAGCCCACTACAATAATATGCTACTATAATAAGAAAGCTAATTGTAGGCGTATGGATGGAGAACAAATTTCACCAACCTCAAAAATATGTTGTGATAATTAATAGTTGAAAGGAAGTAGGAAGACAATAGTAACAAAAGAATGACGGCAACATGAGACAATATGTTGAAGTAGGTCGCAATTCAAATCTTATCTATCGGCTCACAAAGTTGATCCGCATTAAGCGACCCTATCTTGGAGATGCATCTGGGTGTGGCAAGAATGCAAAGATAACAAAGCCACAACTTGACATTGTTCCTATTTTAAGTGACATTCACTTTGATTTGTGTGGACATCTCTTTGTTTTAATAGTGACCAAATAAATTTAGAGTTGCACATTCACCAAAGCTAGATTCAAGAATGTCAAAACACAACTATTGGTTAACGTTAGATGTAACGGTGAAAATATTTTGTTAGTTTGTTTGCCATTTTTATTGGAGTTGTATGTGTAGAGTGGGTTTACATGTTGTGGGATCGAATTGAATTTGGTTTATATGTTGTGGAGATTGAATAAAGAGTCGGGTTTAGATGTTGTAAGGTCGAATTTGGAATCGGGTTTACATGTTGTGGATATTGAATTTGTAGTCGGGTTTACGTGTTGTGGGAATCAAATTTGGAGTTAGGTATACTTGTTGTGGCGAATTGACATTTTCCAGAATTTCAATAGTTCATTGTCGAATTCGAAAATTCAATTCAACTGATGATTACTTTTGAACCTTACATTTTTGATACATTGCATTGATTATTTAAATCTATTTTTTCTTGACTATGTAGGATATGAAATATTCATTGTGGCTTTTATGAAAGCGTGTAAAAATAACCAATATTTTTACAGAAAGAACTGTAGTTCTGGACACTGACTTTAGTTAGTTAATTATGTACTCATGGGTAAGTCTCGCGACGACCTAGTACCTCTATACGTGGTAGGGTCCCCCAATAGACGAAAAGCAATAAGTTTATTACAACCACGTGCTCGTGCCGCACCATATAGATAAAGCACACTGCGTCCTCTTCCATGTAGATGTACTATCATGGAAATTGGTGATATACGATAATGATAAAAAATGCTATGATGATGATGTTATTCATAGATAAACGGTCGCACATTTAAACCCTATTCCACATCTCATTAGGAAATTTGATTTGGGACTTCATCATCTAAAATTGTTGAACAATTTTCCGTTAGAGTATGAGAAGAAAACCACTATTGAGCTTCTAAAAGCGGATGAAAGATAGGTTTAATTGCTACACTTACATCTTAGTTAATTTTGATATTTCTATTTCCATACATTTACGTCATTGTTCGCATAATTATTCTTGTAATGTATAACATTCATTTCTATGTTCATGATGGGCCACTGGTGTGTGCATGGTTAAATATGTAGTGTACTTGCTAGCCAATATCCGCTTGATCGTGTTACCTCTATCCATATGAAAGGTTTTCGCAAAAACTTGTCGTCAACTTTTTTAACAAATAGTTCTTTTTCTTCCCACCAAAATAGTTTGTGTAATTCAACGGGTTTCAATGTGAGATGTATGTACTTTATGTGCTGAGATTACACTACATCAACTTTATGTCAAATGATGTTAATAATTTATATTAGCCATCAACATGTTTCAATTAGTGTGTGGAAATACACAAAATAAAAGGCCCATCCTACTATCTAGATCACCATCTAATGTTATGCACGTCATGTTGTCTCTAGAAATTACCTATATTTAAATATTGTGCAATTCTTTCATGGGTGTCACTTAAGGATTGGCATCCCAACTAGAGTTCATTTTGCAATTTATTTCCAAACACGCATAGTGTTCCATTCATGGATAGTAAAATGACAAGATTTTGTTCAACAAACATTGGGTAACAGTTTGAAGTATCGTCTTCATCTCTCCACCCGTACCTATCGCCTATCATGGTTCAACGTCCAAACATGGACAACAATCACACCTCTTTCTTATTGTCTCCAATTTTGTATAGTCGAAAGGTGGATGATTCAAATGAATGTAGATTGAGTACGCCTACTAACTCCATGAATTGCGCATTGATACTTATCATCTATCAATGGATTCACAACCGTTTAACCTCGCTCTCGTGGGCGAAGAGTCTTCAAATGACGAGTATTATGACTGGCATGGTCAAGAATAATATCGAAAGTTCTATGGAAGCGCCAAAAATGTTCACCTTATACAACCGAACAAGTTGCTAAGTTATCGATCCGGTTTTGATGAGTGTATATCCGAGATGGACTAGTCAACCATTGAATCACGTAATATTGCGATTTTGAAATACTACGATACATTCAAATGATGTTATATATTGTAGTTAGTATGTGAAGGGTGAATGGTGAAACATTCACGTAGATATTATTATGTTATTTGAAGCACCTACGACCATGAAAGGACCACAATAATGTTATATCTAGTAAATAGTACTAAAAGAACTCTTCTCAATTACTTGAAATATAAGGAATATCTCTTCTTATTACTAAAAGGACCAATGTACAATTTATGAAGGTTAGTACCGATCTAGTTGTCTATAGAAATCATAGAAATTTATACAATGGGTTGCATGAGGTAGCTTTGTAAACATATTTTTAGACAAAACTAAGCACAAAAATTTGACATAGATCACAACAACAACCACGTCCACCACAAGCCACTATCTCGCTATTGGCATGCTAGGCTCATCATTGACCGGCGAAGATAATGTCCATTGTCCACGATAAGGGAGTTTTCTCGGTCTAATTTTCATACCTCCACGAACACCTTCATTTGTTGTCTATTTTCATCGTCGATTGAGGGTTTATGGAGTTTGTCCTAAAGGATGAATAGTTAATCCTCCATTGCCTTAATTGATTGGTTTGAGGCGGTAGTTTATCATTGATGTCGATAGATTCGAGGCAATTTTCTACTTCATTCGATAATCGCAATTAGCTTGAATGCGAGGAGGCCTACCAATCGGGGAGGAGTTAGGTGTCGACTACGAATGATCATTTTCATTAATATTAGCTGCACTAATATGTCTTGTACATTTTCCGTATGTCGTGTTTTCTGTCCGTTTTTTTTTCGTATGTGTGTTTTTAATGTCATTCGATGGATGTAAATAAAATGTTGTACGTTATTCAACGTAACAAGTGTACATATTTTATAGTGGTACTTATGCAATCCGTACTCATAAAATTTAAGACCAACATTGACAAAATAATAAAGATTGGTATTACGGAAAGCTATTCGAACAGGAATTCATGACTTTTCAAAATTAAAGGACACATCACAGTCGACACATGTATTGCTGCCAGTTTGCATTTGAACAATTTGAAAAATAGACAGTGCACATCTAACTGTAGATTTTCTAGACAGTTCAAATTCGAACTGTCGATTTTTCCAAACTAGCATGTGTTTTTGCATAATTTGATTCATCCTCAAATTTGACGATCTATATGATCTCGTGATTTTCATACTTAACTACCAATTTTACAGGCCAAAAGTTTGAAAATATCGAATTCTATGATTTTGTCAAAGATGAATTGCACAACCCCAGCACAAATAAGTACATACATGATAAGATATTTTATTTTAATTTAATGCATTGCATGAGTTACAAATATTTCATTTACTAAATATTTTTATGTACAAAGCAAAAGAACATTGATGAGAACTCCAAAGCAAAAATAATCTACCAACTTGGTATGTTTAGCAATCTTAAATTGAAGCATGTTTGTATTGAGATGGGTGGGTTCATGTTTGTCTATTGTGTCCAACATTACCATATCTAATGTACTTTTAGGTTCTAAGGGATTTCACGTCTTGATCGATGTCGTCCAATTGGAGGTCGTCTGGATGGACGATATACATTTGGCGGCAACATTTGAACTGCGCTAACTTCATCATTATTAACATTGTATATGGCCTCGATGTTCGACCCTCTTTGAAAGGTAGTTTTGTAGAAGGGAAAACACAACTCGTAAAAGTCATTCCTTGTTAACACATGATCCTAGGTGGATGCACGCACGACATGTGTTTCAAGTCAAATTCTCGACAAGTACAAATTTATTCCAAGAAGTTTCCATATGTGTCTCGTTTCCGAATCTGAATTGACTTAATATGTCTGTCAAATCATGCACTTACGAGCCTTGTTCCCGTGTTAAAAGTTGTTCATGGTTTGACCTACATATTAGGGGTCAAAATCTTGTTATATTCGCGAAAACGACTTAAAATGCGATGGTGAATCACTGTGCATAAAATAATGTCGTTGATGTCGACAACGAGTTCAACGACTACAGGTTATTCGATGTCATAACATTATGCGGATCCCCACCGAGAGTGTTTCTTGACCAATCTAATAGCGGCGTTCTCCAGTACAAATGAAGACCTTCATGCATTCTGAATATAGTATATGTAATTTTTGAAATTTTCTAGCGACACGCAAGCACAAATGGATTGGAAAATACCGAAGATAATATTCACCATTGAACATGTTCTTTCTTTTGCTTTAAGTGCCCACATACAACAACCGTGGTGAGAATATGGAAATAATGTTTGTACTACCTTTACAATGCTTGCACTATCATTTTGATTGAAAACAAAACTACCCTTCTCATGAGTAACCAGTATTTTTAACTTGGACATGACGAAGTCCGTGGGCGTCGTTTTCACGATCTGTTATCTCCATTTTAATCGAGATATATTTGCTTATTTGCATCATGTCCTGAGGATATTAGTAAAGTTCCTTTGTACTTTTCCTTTCAAATGTGTCCAATCAGCATAAATCACCGTCCTTAAAATCTGAAACGAATCTCTGAGATACTTACCTTGAATGTAATGAAGAAATACAAAACTTGTTATCCATGTCTCTTTCAGTATATGTGATTGTTACCCCCAGTTCTTTTGGCCGAGATCGTGTGAATGTATGATGGGAAACTTTGAAAAGAAATTTTCCTGTTGCGATCTAGAAGAATAATTAAAGATATGCTCCATAGACCTTCAAACGCTTTTAGTAACTAATTGTCACTAACTCTCGCTTGAATATGGTGACGTAGTACCGCCATTACATATTATTGATTTTTCATCATTTAGTCTTTGCATGATTTATTGTGTAATAGCGAGACTAGGTTACCCTATACATAGTCGTTGTGTTGAAAATCTAAAGATCTTTTGAACTGAATTTGCTTTCCGAACGCTTGAACTTGTCGGATGGCTTGATTTGGCTGCAAATGCAATTCTGATTTGCATCAATGCATGTTAACTTTCAACTATTTTTGTTTGATTTTTTTAATTTGAGTTGGAATTTTTTCGTGAAAACAAACACATGAACTTTCTTATTCAACTCCCCATTCACGAAAATTTGGTTCGCGACAATTTTGACAAAATCCATACGGTACCCAAATTATCCGTTGTTGCGAATAACTAATATGAAATGGAAACTTTCCTGACCTCGACATACCCATTCTTTACTTGATTTTGTGTAGCATTCGCCGAATGGTTTAATGGAAAGCTTTAACAACGGCACATGTAGCAGTCGTTTAATATAGCTTCTAGGTATATATGTCATTCGCTTGATAATTTAATTGAGCTTCAACTTTGGTAGCTAACAACATGATCACATTTTAAAAGTGTCTCCCATTGAATAGTTGTTCTTGTGAATGCGTTTAAAGGTCCTTTGCACATATGTTGAGGCTCTCGCCAACATCAATCCCCCACAAAGATATTGCGTATCGTATGGAACAAGAATAAAAACATTATCTCAATTTCTTTGTGATTTAAAAATGCTTAGCGCTATAAGTCCTTATTATCAAGTAAATTAAAGCCAGCGGAAGATTGAAGACAACAACTTTGAATTTCAAATGAATTGTGAACCTACTGTCGTTGTCATTGACATTGAGCATTGCCTTCGTTCTCAGAACTAATTAAGTAAACTTGAAAGCTTTCTATTGACATTGTTCTTGTGCCACCACTTCCATTCATAAATCGATTGTTCCTAAAATATCCTCCGTATGACATAATAAATCTGAATCTCGGCCGTATCTAAATATACATAAAAGCGAGGATTAGACATGAATATAGTTACAACAACATAAGGTTTAAGTAAAACTAATTGCAAATGGTGAAACATTTCGAAGGACATAAAAAGCGCATACCGCAGTTCCAACGGTCCGCTTAAATAGTTATTTAAGCGGTGTGAACAATTTATGCATAATCGGTACTACTCGACTTGTCAAAATCCGGGATTACATTATATTGAAATGTCGAAATTGACCAGCGATCGAATTCTATATTTGATTTTCAACAATTCTTCAAAGAATCCGTAAATAGTACCATAACATGCTTCACTTTGGTTTTTAAGCAGAATAGATTCTTAACACGAAACAACTCCATATTCTGACATTCGAAAGGGATTCTAATAATTTTTCAAAATAAACACATTACATGTTAATCATTTTATTAATATCGAAGCATGAATTAAGTTAAGCATAAATAACTTAAGAATATAAATCATGCATTTTTAAAAATCACATTTGTATAAAATGGTAATAAGATTTTCTTACCTACAAATAATAACTTTGGGTATCAAAGATCAAGCTTCAACTTGCGATCTTACATTTATGTTTAACATTTACCAACAGACTAAATGCTACTTTGGATTCAAAAGCATTGTGTTCTTAATAAGTGATAGTTCAACAATGAACAAATATTATGAAAGCGAGATATATATCTTATGATTATACGAGCTAATTGGTATCTTGTGTGTAATTACAAGATCCGCTGATAAAAGCTTCTCTTATAAGCTATTGTATTGATCCTTGAAATATGTGCACCAACTTTTTCCAAGTACAATGAAATCTTAACCGACACACGAAAATAACCATTTTACAAAATATGTTGATATTTTGTATCTAAGTGACTATTTTACAAATATTTTGCAAAAGCATACACATTTCCAATCCAACCCTCACTTTTGGCCACATTTTTCAAATTTCACTTTCCTTAATAAAATGCCAGTACATTATAATCTGGATCAAATGGATTCCAAAATAGGGTTTAATTTCATTGATAATCATTCAACTTTATACTATATTTACTTTGATCCACAAATTTTAAATTATTTTCATTATCATCATTGAACTTTAAAAAGATTTTAGTTACGCAGTGAACTACTCCTTATTCAATTTTAACAAAATTTTGCTTACGTGGTAGAACTCTACCACATAAGCAAGTCTATTAAAAATTGGAAGGGTAATTAACTTAGTGTAGCTAAAACACTTTTAAAGTTTATCGATAATGATATGATTTAAAGTTATCATATGTGGCAAAGGATTCGAGATCTTTGTTCGAGATATGAATGGAATCGAGAGGGAAAAAGAGTTCGATTTTAAAGACTTGTTCAATAGTGTAATAATAGATCATCAACAAAACCCTAAATATGGCAATAACATACTTAATCTTACATTCGTAATGAATATATACCTTGGATCTTAACACAATTAGTATCCATCAATCAAACATTTGGATTACATCTAAGTAAAGCTTTGGTGTAAAGTTTAGTTGTCCTTGATAAAATTAACCCATTGAAAAGACCTTAGTAAAGTAAAATAAACTACTTTGAAGAGAAAAAAATGTAAATCTACTCTTTCTAACAATGGACCGATGGTGTTGTACACTTATTCTCTTACATTTTCCAATCATAATAAGAAACGAATAGGATTAAAAGAAATGCTACATGTTGCACAAATTCATTTTCTTTCAAAATTACTCTTTGATGTAGGCGACAGCGATAGCCTACTATAAGAATAAATACAAAGAACACACAATTCACACATGAATTGATGATTGAGACTTGATTTGAAGAACAATTGTATCATTTTCTTTATTTCAAAATCAACCAAAACCTAGAATGATATGCTTTCTACCATTGTTATCAAAATAAAAGATGTGGCTTGATGCAAGTCCCTTACATCACTTAAAGGAAACTTAACAGAACATATATTAGCTAGCTAAAGAGCATCTTCTATAGGATCTTAAACTCGGTCCCCAAGTAATCCATCGTCATAGCATCATCGGTCCCAATGCATGATGGTAATCTCATGCTAGCACAGGCCGGGTCATCTTCGTGAACAAAATAAACCCTATGAAAGCAAACCATAAATTAAATTTTACTAAAGTT
>CM042666.1:172779-213011 GCA_023638005.1 Forsythia suspensa
TTGGGTTTTGCATTTTTACCCTATAGGCCCCTAGTACCTTCTAATTGTGAGTAGTTGGGAAATGAATTTATGAAGGCCAACGAAATCTTCAGCAAATCTCCCCAACTTTACATGTGTCACCATGAGGATGAATGCAATCATGAGGAAGGTGTTGAATTTTCCTATAAATACCCCTCCATTCCAAGTTACCATTGCCCATTTCCTCCTCTCTAACCCCATAACTCTCCACACCACTCCCCACATTTTTCTAGCTTTAATCAGGAGGAGATAATCCTCCAATAAGAGAAATATACCAGAGTTAGAAGTGAGTGTTTGTTTATTAAGAAAGCTAGGGATGGGAGGTTCTCTAGTTCAATAGATGAATCTCCAACCCAAGCACCAAAGCCCCATTACGGGCAATAGTTTAAAGGGACCAGAAACTCAGATTTCATGGTGTAGAAAGTTAGTTTCCTTGGGCGAGAACTTAGTTTCTAAATAAAATAATTTCATCGGTCTCTGCGGACAATTTCTTAAATTGCGATAGTATGAATCCGAAAGCTCGTGATGTTTCGGTGAGCATTTGAGTGTGTCAAAACATGCCGTCGGATTATCAAATTTTATATGTGTTAGCTACATGGGTATTCTACATTCCGTGAAAATTTTATATTGTTCGGTAACCGTTTTCTATGTCAAATCAAATATTTTTGCCCATGACCGGTGAATTGTTCTCAAAACTCGCACTTTCTCGTTGACCAACTCAAAAAATATATCGTGCACCTTATATATATTAAGTATTTTTACATAATTCCGATGGGAGACGATATAGCTCTATGGGTTACCTAACCATTGGCTTTGATTTCACATAATTTCATGGTATTATAACTCAAGTTATATGGACAATTTTGTAACCTACGACCGTGATAAACTGAGAAACCGCTTAGGTAGCTTCGTGTGAGCATTTAAGTGTCGAAACATGTCGTCGAACTATCAAATTTTGATATGTGGTAGCTAAATGAGTATTCTATGTTCTTCCCGAAAATTTAGTATTTTTAGGTTATCGTTTTCTATGTCAAACAAATTTTGTTACTCCATGACCGGGTGAAGAAATTTTTACGAAGGTGCCCTTATTTTGAAATTTTATTCACCGGTCATGGAGTAACAAAAATTTTTCTCGGACAAAAAAAATCGATCACCGAACAATAAAATTTTCAAGGGACATATAATACTCGTGTAGCTACTACATACCAAAAAATTAGTAGTCCGACGGGCATGTTTAGGGCATACTAAAATACTTCTGCTGCCAAACCTCCGAGGCTTTTTTTCTGATTTACGCCGTTTGCGTGCCGGATTCGCTATTATAAACCAATCAAAAACTTTAAGTAGTGTAAATATCTTCTTAAAAATTTGGGACCTTGGTTTTGTGGTAGTTTTAGTGGATTCCTATGTTTTGGTTACACGTTAACGATGTGAATTTGAAAGGTTTTCCAAACTTCACAGCTTTTTCTAAGATACGCTTCGCATTGTCCAACTCAAACATTTCATCGCATCTTATATATTAAATATTTTACATATTCCAGCTTGAAAACGATAGCCCTATGGGTTATCTAACCTACAGTGGCATTGGTTTTACATAATTTCATGTTATATAACTCAATTTATAGACAATTTTGTAAATCGTGAGAGCATAAATCAAAAACTAACTAGATGTTTCGATTAGCATTTTAGTAAGTCGTAAATATGTCACGATCACAAATTTTGATATGGTAGCAACATGAGTATTCTATGTTTTCGAAAATTTCATATTTTTCGGTGATCGCTTTCTATGTGAAATGAATTTCGTTAATCCATGACTAAATGAAGTTTTAAAGTTTTTTACCCACGCACGCAAGAATTCTGGGAAAAGTAGATCGCTTAAGATTTTTTTTTTTTTTTGTTGGACTTTTTCATGACAAATATAAAACAAAAAAATAATAGTAATTTCCACTTGCCGAGTAGGCAAAGTGGGAAACCTTTTTTTATTTGTCCCACTTTGTCGAAGTTACTCGACAAAGTGTAATAAACTTCGACAAAGTGAAAATTAAATCATTTTATTTTTCCCCACTTTGCTTAGTAACTCAATCAAAGTGGGAAACATTAATTTTTTTTTTTTTTTTGTAATTTGTACTTTTAGTCCATATTTTTCATTTTATAAATAAATTTACCCATAATCTTTTTTTTTTGACTTTGCCATCCCCGACTTTTAAATTTCGCTTCAATTTTTATTTTGTCCACCCTTTTAAATAATAAAAAACAAATAAATACAAAATAAAATAAAAATGTATATGAAGTCCTACAACTTTTAAAAAGTAGCCCAATTTTATTTTGACATTTTTAAAAATATATATTTTTAAATTTCTCGAAATATTAGCCAAAAAAGATAAAAACATTTTTTTTTAAATTTTGTAGAGTCACTAATTTTAAAAATATATATATATATATATATATATATATATATATATATATATATATATATATTTAAATCTTGTCAAGTTACCCCGGGAATTAAAAAACAAAAATTTTTTTTTTTTAAAATTATGTCGAGTTACCTCGAATTTAAAAAAAAAAATTTAAAAATTTTTATCGAAGTTATTCGAATTTTTAAAAAAAAAAAAAATTTTAAATGTTGTCGAATGGGATTACTTTAAGTTTAAAAAATTTATTTTTTTTAACTTTGTCGAAAGTTACTCATCAATTTTTAAAAAATAAAAATATATATATATTTTTTAACTTTTGTTCCAGTTACTTGAATTTTTAAAAAACAAAATTTTTTTTTACTTTTGTAGAGTTACTCTCGAATTTAAAAAAAAAAAAATTCTTAACTTTTCAATGAAAGTTAATCGAATTTAAAAAAAAAAAATTTTAACTTTTGTCGAATTACTCAATTTTAAAAAAAAAAAAATTTTTTACTTTTCAATCAAGTAACTCCTGATTTTAAAAAAAAAAAAAAATATTTAACTTTTGTCGAGTTACTGAATTTAAAAAAAAAAAACAAAAAAAAAAAAAGAAAATTTTAAGTTTTGCTCTAATTATTTCAAATTTAATATATATATATATATATATATATATATATATATATATATATATATATATATATATATTTTACTTTGTCGAGTAACTCGACTTTTTTAAAAAAAAAAAAAAATTTTTTTTTTTTTTACTTTGTCGAAAGTAACTCAATTTATAAAATAATTTTTTTTTTTTTTTTTTTTTTTGTCGACTATTTGACTTTAAAAAACTTTAAAAAAAAAAAAAAAGAATTGTCTAGTAACCTCACAAAAATTTTAAAGTATTTTTTTTTTTTTTTTTAAAATTCCGAAGAAGTTTGTCGAGTTATTATTCAACTCAAACCAAACTTTCGAGATGAATAGTAACCCAAAAAGTTATCGCTCATGGATTTTTTTTTTTTTTTTAAAAATTCGAAAAAAATTTGTCGAAAGTTACTATTCAACTCGACAAACTTTTTCGGTGGTGAATAGTAAATCCGAAAAAGTTCACGCATTCATGAAATTTTATTTTATTTTTTAAAAAAATTGAAAGTTTGTCGAGTTACTATTCAACTCGACAAACTTTTCGGGTGAATAGTAACTCGAAAAAAGTTAATGCTTCATGAGAAATTTTTTTTTTTTTTTTTTTTTTTTTTATTTTTATGGTGAGCTTTTATATTTCTAATTTTTTTTTTTCAATGAAAAAAATCAACAACATATTTTATTTTTATAACTATTAATTATAACATTCTTACCAATAATGTTACAAATATTTTTTTATACTAATTGCTAAAATAAAATAAAATAAAATGTATTGTATTAATTGATTATGATATATTCTATTTTACTATATTCTAATAAATGAAACATTAAATAAAATTTTTATATGCTGATTTATCGTTTACTTCGACAAATCCAAATTTAAGTACTCACGAAGCTAAAATAATGTAACTAAATAAGAATAAAAAATTATTTAAATGTATGACATCATTTAAATAAAAAGGGAAACAAAATAATGAAATTTTAAAATTTCGTTTGCTCATCCGAGTAACTTCCTTAACTCGATTTTACGGTTCGAGTCGAAACTCTTGAGCTATTGAATAGATTGATTTCAGATCATTTTAATCGAAAGTAACTCGACAAACTTTATTGTGCTTATCGAAGCTATTTCGAGTAACTTCAACAACGTGATATTGTTCATTTTATAGTTTACTTTTTTGTATTTAAATTATGTAATACACTTAAATTTTTATTTTTTAGTTTTTACGTGTTATTTTTAATTAACCCGTGGAACTCAAATTCGTAGATTTGTCGAGTTATTAGATAAATTAATCATAATAAAACAATATATGATATATTGTATTGATTGATTATGATATATATTAAATTTATATAATATATATTTTATTTTGCTATATTCTAATAAATAATCATTTAAATACAATTATGTATGTGCTTCATTTATCAAATAAGTTAACAAATCCAAATTTCCATGCTTTATAACGCGCCTCTAATAATAACATTACAACATTCAAATTAAACAAAATAGTCAATGTATTAAATAATTTAAATAAAATAAGCTCAAAAAAATAAAAATTATGCATTTCATTAGTTTCTTGAGTAACTCGCTGGAACTCCGATTTTAACTTTGTCGAGTTATGCTACTACAATGAATAATGAGTTCTTTTATATCAATAATATTCTCATATTCGATAACCCTAATATAATATGTAATAATAAATTAGCTATTATAAAAAAATTTATATATTATTTTAAATTAATATAATATATCATATCTAATTTTATGAAATTTAAAAAACACAAAGTTGGAGTAAAATTTGTTATAATAATTATTTTTATTTATTACAATATTATATGAAATTATATTATGGAAATCATTTTTATTTATAATTACTATTTATAATATTCTTTATAACAAAATTTATATTAATATTCATGAAGACAATTTATAAATAAAAATTTAATAAATTTTATAACAATTTATAAAAATTATTTAATATCAATTTGTTATAATAAATTGATTACACTTCATTAAATCATTATAATTAATTAATAATCTAATAGTACAAAAATTAATTTTGTTATGTTATAAATTTATTAAAATAATTGTTTATTGTAGGTATGTAATAGTAATTTCTAAAGAAAAGAAAATATAATATATTGTATTAGTTCATTATGATACATATTATATTTATATAATATTTACTTTATTATAATTTTCATACTATAGTCTATTATACTAAAATAATACATTAAAATTATTTTGTTTTTTTCTCTCTGTCTCATTCTAATTAATCAGACCAAATGTTTTGCCCAATATTTAAAATTTCCCATTCTATAGCTCTAACAAACGCTTTCCACATAGATAGTCTTTTATTGTTAAAGGAAAATGTTAGTTTTTTTTTTTTATGGTGAGCTTTTACATTTCTAATTTTTATAAATTAAAATTTGATTAGAGTAGGTTTAAACAAAAATTAATTATATTATGACCTCTTTCTCTATATATTTTTCACTTTTAATATTTAAATTATTCACAAGGAAAAAGGAAGATTTTTGTGGGCACTGAGAGTTCATGCGTGCGTATCTAAGATTTATTCACCGCAAACTGCAAGAGTTATATTATTTTTGTCACGCTGTTGGAGAATCCTGGACATTAAAGCCTATTGAGATTATTAAACAAAGTGTTAGAATTTTTTAACTTAGCAAAGACATGAGACAATTAGAAATAAAATCCCACCCATTGAACAACATAATTTACAAAATTAAATCAATTTTTTTTTTTTTTGTTTCGATAATTTTTTTCCTTTTTCCCCACTTTGCCTCATAACCGGCAAATTAGTAAAAAAAAAAATTTTTTAAATAATTTTGACTTTCTCCATAAAGTAAAAAGAATAAAATAAAAATAAAAATTTTGGTGGCTTCGCAGAAAGTCACCAAAAAAAAAAAAAAAAATTTGACTTTGAGGGTTTCCGTGAGAAAGCCACCAATTAAAAAAAAAAAAAATTTGTGGTTTTATGTTATAAAACAAATTGTACATTATGTAATTTGAAAAATAAATTTTTGAAGTCAATAACATTTGATTTTTATTTTTTTTCTAAATAATTTGATAACATTTTATGTTAAATTTGTTCTATAAATTTGTTGTGTAAACGTTTTATTCTGCATTGTATAATAAATTGATTATTGTAATAAATTGACATATTATTATAATAAATTTGCATTCCATTGTGTTATTATAATTGTTAAAATAAAATAAAATAAAATATATTATAATAATTTATATCGACCGCTTATAAGCCACCAAGCTACAACTTTAAAAACAAATGTTTTATTTACAATAAATTCATATTAAGTTTTATTATAATTATTAATTATACTAAAATTGATTATTTTAATAAAATTTATATAATTAGTATAATAAATTGACATAATTATTATAATAAATTTGGCATTCCAACGCTTTATTATAATTGTTAAAATAAAGTATATTATAATAATTTTATATCATATATATTTTATTATACAAATGTTATAATAAATGATAGGGTAAAAAAACTAGGCATGTGCTTAAATTATCAAAGAACTCGACAAACCTGAAATTAGATCGACGTAGTTTAGCTTAATTATTTATATGAATAAAATGACACATACCACAAAGTCAAAAATAAATTAAAACTAATGTTGTCGTGAGTTGCTTTCGACAACAATTAAAAAATATATTCAAAAGCAAACAGTTATCGAGTAACTTGAAAAAAGACAAAAGCCCATGTCTCACCCTTTGTCGAGAACTCGACATGAACTCAAATATTTCGAATAAATCGGACAATTTGTTCTAATTACTCGACAACATTTTTTTTCCCCATTTGGTTTATTGTTTACTTTTATTATAATTTTTATTATTTTTTATATTTTTAATTATTTTACCTGTTTACAAAAAAAATGTAACTTCTTTGCAGATTTTTAGATTTGTTTTTCACTTTATTATAAATGTTATTTATAGATTATTTGAGATTAATCATTTTGAATTTTTGAATGAAATAATGGTAGCTTTCTTTGATTTTGATTTTACCTTATTGAATTTGTTTTTTTTTTTCATGGCGCCTATTTTGTCGAACAACTCGACAAACTCCATTCCATGGAATTAATATATATTTTTCATTTATCCTTTTCCTGCCGAGTTACTCGACAAACCTGGGTTTGTCCCAGCTTGTCGAGCAACTTCACAAATTCGGTTGGAGTCTCACAAAAAACCTCTGGCTCGAATTAGATATCGAGAAAATTATGTGACTACGTATTCTCATCCACAATCGATCACAAATATTTTTTTTTTTTTTTAAAGAAAAAAATAGGAACCATAGCTCAATTAGACATGTCATCCACTTTGTCATGCGCCGCCATTTCTCGTGTTAATTTTTCTTCCACCAAAACAAAGACCACACTCTTCTCCTTACAATTTACAAATCATACGTAGTAAACCAAAATTGTTGATTTATCGCGAAATAAACAAAGGCTACCTTAATGACGATCCAAAGACATTTTATGGGACTATAAGACCCATAAAATGAAGTTTGTCGTGTTCAAATCTCTTACTAATAATACGTGTTTTGTTTGTTATCGCATTCATTAGGAATTGTAAATTGTAATTTTGTTTATAGTTATTTTGTTTGGATCGTGAAATCTTCGGTAAATTGCTCCAATTTTTAATTTATTGAACGCCTTCCGCTCGATGAGTGATACTTCCTGAGTTTGAACTTTCAGTGACACCAAATTTGAATTGCTTGTCTTTTCACTGGCCGCTAGTCCTCCTCATTTTACGAGATATTTTCCTCAGATTTGACCCGCAGTTTTGTTGTTAATGGTGTAATTAATTTTTCTTTTAGTGATTTACGTGTGGGGTATGTGATTACGTAAGTCTTCGAGTATAACCTCAAGGTAACAATTCAAAGAACCCACGATGACTAGATATCAATTTAACTTATTAATTCATAACCCAAATTCTAACAATATGAATAAACACAGATTCAATTTGGGTTTTTTATTCTATACTATTTTAATTAAAACTAAATTATCAAAAATTAACTTTAAAATAGTGAGAACGTAATTCAAGATCTACTAACACTAGGATTTGCGAATTCACCAACACTTTCCTTAATCAAATATCCGTTTAACTGTTTTAGCTTATAATTATCATAGATTGAAAATCGGCGTTCCTAAAATAATCAAAAGCCTATCTCGATGGTCAACCAATTCTATATGTTATGCGAACCTAATTATCTCTAATTAAGCTTTGAACATAAACACGTGCATTAAAATCTCAAGAACACCTAAATGGATTTCATAAAGTATAACAATAATTTCTATCTATTATTGGACCCTATGTTATTCAATACTATGTGCTTAATCTATATTGAATCTCTCAACTTCAATATAAATCACAATATATTCTAATGGTGATCAGGCATTATAATAATAGAAAAACTGCATAAAGAATAATCAACCCAAAAGCAATTAATTACTAAAACGGAAAAACTTCTAATTAATTAAAAATCATGAGGTTTCATCGTTCATCCTAGAAAAAGTAAGTTTAGCCGGACATGATTTCGTCAATTATGACAATAATTGACTTCATCATGATCCTACGAAAGAAAAAGAAGAAAGAATAAATACAACCCGTGACCCCGGCTGACGAATCTTCAATCCAGTGCCTTGATCTTCGATTCTCCACTTGTATCTTGTTCCCAAATTCGTCTCCCTTTGTTTTGGCTATTATCTGGCTTTTTATAATGCTCTCTAAAGACTCCAAGACGTGATTTAGGTATCTCAATCAATATGGACTTCAGAGAGTTGTAAATCCATCGAAAATTGCCAAAGAGTTCCACGATATACCCTTTGCGATCGCGTATGGTACGGCCAATTAACATTCGCCTAATTTACGGAGGTCTTGCGATCGCAGACTTGTAATAACCATGCGATCGCATGGTTGTGTCTTGTGACTTCTGCGTTTTCTCTTTTTGTATTTGCTTGCTAAGTCCTTCGTGTCTCTTTGTATGTTCAATTTAGTCCTCTTTTTTCCTTTGCTCTCTTTTCATCGATTGACACTTAAATTTGATTATTTCCTAATTTGAACAAAAACAACACACAATTATATCGAAAATAAAATAAGAGTACTCATAATTATCCATTTTTGTAAGTTCAGATAAGTACAAAATTATACTTATCAAATACCCCCAAACTTGAACTTTTATTCGTCCTCGAATAAACTAGCTAAAAACAATCATGCACTTAATGAAATAAGCAATAACACAATTCACAATATAAATAGCTTGCCGTTCTTGCTTCAGCTTTTGCAAAAAGAAAAACTTATAATTCATGATGAGTGTTCAGGTAATACTATTGCAAACACGATTCTACTTAACCGATATTTGATATGTGTGTGAGAGCAGTTAATCTGATCAACATAAATTCTATGGTGGTGATAGCCCAACCACTTGGTCAATTTTCCTTTCCCTCTCGTAAGGTATACTTTCTCCAAAATGATTTTTTCTTTCAATTCCCGAGATTATAGTTCAAAGGTCAAATTTTTCTCATTATTTTCTTGCTCGAGGCTGGTTGAGAAAACTAATAATCGTGACAACCTAAGTATATGAAGATTCTTCAATTTATGAGCATTCTCGACCAGAAAGTTTCTACTAAGTAAGTCAAACCCATTAGTTATCTAATCCCCAAATTTACTTTGCAAAGGATTTTATATATATATATTTATATATATATATATATATAGATCTTATGTGCAAAATTCAATCCATTAATCTTTCTAAATAACTCATGTAACGAGCTTGAGGTCGATGACTCCCAAGTCTTTCAAACCTTAGGGCATCGGGTTTTGAGAAACCCTTACGAACCTTTTCACTCAAGTCAAGTAGGCTACGAAAAGAGTTATAAGATATTAATAGGGTGCAAAACTCAGTCCATTAAGCTTTCTAAATGACTCATGTAACAAGCTTGAGGTCGATGACTCCTAGGTCTTTCGAACCTTAGGGCATCGGGTTTTGAGAAACTTCTACGGACCTTTTCACTCAAATCAAATAGGCTACGAAAAGAGTTAAACAATAATAATAATAATTTTGGTCCTTGCGTGCAATAAGTTCATGCGTGAGGAATATATTCCTAACATTCGGTCATTATTTAGTTTTCTCCAACTAGTCTAAAGTGCTCCACACAATTTTCAACATACATGGAATCAATCATAACCTAGATAGCCACTATCATAGTTTAATTACCACACTTTCTCATTATATTGGTTACTTGTTCGAGATATAGATGATTTTTAGGTTCAAACAGGGTATCCTATTTTTTTTCAACTTAAGTGCACCAACATAGCTAAAAATCATCTTAACTGGCCGACCCAACACAATATCAGACATGATCAAATAGTCTCACATTTAACCAATAGTAATAATCTGTTCACAAGTCATGGATTAGAGCGAAATAATTAAATAAAAAGTTGCATCATTAGCCGGCAAGGCTATTCATATCATATAAATATGCAAACAAATAAATATATATTTTTTTAAACGAAAAACGTTAAAAATCAAATATCAATTATCGAATAGCAAATTTTGCATTAATCACCCCCAAACTTAAAACAAACATTGTCCTCAATGTAAAAATTAAAATCAAAAGATTAGAGACTTCCCTGAGGTAGATCTGATGGTGCCGGTAGAAAAGGTGTGATAAGATCAATTGGATGAGAAATCAGCATGCGGGTTGGTCGACAAATCTTTGTTTGAATGTCATCCAACTAGCCCCGCAAGTTGTAACCTAAAAAAGAAAAAAGGAACTTATCAATTGATTAAGAATAAGAATAATAAAATAATTTTTTTTTGGTTGTCCTTGCGATCGCAAGGGCATGGATACCGCAATCGCAAGTACATGAAAATCAGTGAGAGTATTACGCCTGTGCCATCGATCGCGATGGGTTATACCATGCAATCGCATGGTATAAAATTGCTGAACTCGAAATTTTATATATATATATATATATAAATTTAAAATAATTGAAAACGTGCTTATGCAAGATGGACGATGATTGTAGCCTCAAAACCTAAGAATTACAAGCCTACTTTAAAATCCTAAAAACCTAAAACGTGCAATTTGTAAATTGAAATCCTAGATCTAAAAAATTACGAAAATTTAAATAAAAAGGTAGAAAAATGGGTTGCCTCCCATTGACCACTTCTTTAAAGTCATTATCTTGACTTTGTCGTGGTGATCGCTCAAGACACTTTGAATAAATCTTTGGAGGACCTGCTCTTCTTGCTTTGATCAACTTTTGTACAATTTTTATTTACCTTCCAGAGCTTGATTTTTCCCTTATCATACTGATATGATTTTGTTTTGCCGCCTTGCTCGAACTCAACTAAGAAAATTTCAGCCTCTTCATCGCCTTTGATCACGTAAGACGGATGGAACTCCTCTTCTGCACATATTCTTCTTCTCTAAGTGGTGCATCCCGATGTTGGGTAACAACTTTATCATCTAAGCTCCCCGCCTTTTGGTGACATCAATCATCAATCTCAAACAAGAATCAAGAGCTTGGAAATTTAATTGCTTTGAACACATTGAATGTAATGTGTTCATTATTCACTTTCCGACTTAAGTTCTCCTTTCTCGAGCGACAATTCTTGCCCGGACCGATGGCCAAGAAAGGTTGACCCAAAATAAGTGATACATCCTGCCTTCACACATATCCGAATAATAAAATCAAGCGGGGAATATGAACTTGCCCACTTTCACCAATATGTCTTCAACTATTCGTCTTGGACGTTTGATTGTTCTATCTCGCAAGTTGCGGTATTCTTGTTGTTGGCTTTGCTTCTCCTAAATCGAAATTTGTTTAAAAATAGAAGGCATTAGATTTACACTAGCACCCAAATCACATAAAGCTCTATCAAAAATAAACTACTAATAGTGCAAGGAATATTAAAACTTCCTGGATCTTTTAATTTCGCCGGTAGTTTGTTTTGCAATATGGCACTGCATTCTTCAGTTAGCACGATTGTTTCATGCTCTTCCAACTTCTTTTTGTTTGACAGAATGTCCTTCATGAATTTAGCATAGCTGGGCATTTGAGCTAAAGCATCGACGAAAGGTATATTGATGTGCAGCTTTTTGAAAACATCCAAGAACTTCTTGAATTGCTGGTCCAGCTTATATTTTTGCAACTTTTGAGGAAATGGAATTGGAGGGACGTAAGCCGGTGGTGGAATATAATCTGGTGGAGAGTTCTATTCTTCTTGTGTAAATTTTATATCTGATTTGTTTTCTCTCTCTTTGTTGGACACAGTTTCTTTTTCTACACCTAGTCTAGTCACATGAATCTCTGGCAATTCAAATCCGCTTCTCGTGGTGATTACATTGACTTGCTCTTTTGGTTTGACCTCTGTATTGCTTGGCCATGTGCCTGGTTGTCGCTCGGTCAACAGTTTAGCCAACTGTCCAATCTGATTTTCCATATTCTTTATCGAGACATCTGTCCTTTTTTGCATTTCCTTTAGTACAAAATCCATACGTTACTCGATAATTTGGTAACTGTCTCTTCTAATCCCCATTCTCTTTCCCCGTCTTCCCTAATTTGGTGGATTTTGAATATTTTGGTTATTGCCATAGGAGAAGTTTGGATGATTTCTCCATCCTAGATTGTAAGTTTGTGAGGATGGATTATTCTCGCTATTCTTTGAAAGTTCCGAGCATGTTATACATATTGGTAGAGACATCCCGAACCATATTGGCCGAGTGAGAATATTTCATTGTTTCTATCTGCTTTGCCAATGCATCAATTTTCGCCAAGACAAGTGAATTAGTGTTCACTTCATTATATTCCTCGCCGCTTTTGTACTCCTCCGTACGGCCACATAACAAACCTGCTCACTCATTGTTTCATACAAGTCATTGAGGTCACCGTGAGACCTATTTTGGATAGAGCCACCGCCGCGAGAATCAATCAAGAACGATCGCTAGAAACTAAACCCGAGTAGAAGAAATGATTACGAGTTGCTAAAAGAAAACCGTGACTTGACACTTTCGGCGGTTGCTTGAATCTTTCTCATACCTCGTGAAGGTTTTCCAACTCGATTGTTGGAAATTGGAAATTTCATACTTTAACTGCTCACCGGTCGGAGGAAAATATTTCGATGTGAATTTTTGCATCGATCCCCAAGTAGTGATGCTTCATAGCGGTAGAGAATCTAACCATTCTCTAGCTTTATCCTTCAATATGTGTGGGAAGAGCCTCATCTTTAGTGCTTCTTCATTAACACCGTGGTATTTGAAATTTTCAAGATTCATCAAGTGAAAAATGTGATAGTGAGGATTTTCATCTGTCATCCCATAGAACGGAAGATTGTTTGAGAACAAATTCATCACATCCGGCCTCAACTAGAAGTTATCATGTCCATAAGACGGATAGACTATCTTGGACCGATTCTCAACAATCGGTAGCATCATATACTCACCCATAAGAATCTCGTTCACTAACTTCAACCGGTCGAGCTATTGGTGCCTCGATTATTTCTCACATCCGTAAGTAAAGGATTCTAGACTTGGTGGTCTCGCCATTGTGTCCTTTTGTCGCCTTTGCTTTTCTTGTTTTTCACGTTGTCGTTGGTGAAAACTCCGTTCAATTTCGGATCTAAATCAAATAGATTAAAAGAAAACACATACGACAACATGAAATCAATCTATTGTCGTCCCTAAAGATTTATCAATTAAGTCCAAAAAGAGAATCAAATATAGGCTCCCTTATGCTTCAAACATAAATTACTTAAGCATTTTCATATCAAATTCCATTGAAAGAGACAAAGAATCAAAGATTACCTAAGCATTCTATGTATCCCAATAAGAATAAAAGAAGATGAAAATCAAAAGCAATTAATAAAACTTATTTAAGCATCAAGCATGGATTAATTAAACCAATATCTAACTATAAAAATACATGATATTTAAGATGAAAGAAATTATATTTAATTAATCTAATTAAGAACGAACCATGAACGTTAAAGCTCTTAAGAAGGAATTAAACGAATAATGAAATAATTACTTAATTAAAACAAGGTTTCATCGTCTACCTTGGCTAAAGAAAATTAGAAGTACATAATTAAATTAAAAATACAAGAATTGATAGAACCCGGCATGGATTGAAGGAGAAGAAATCTTCAAAAACTCTTGATGGTCGATCGTTGTCTTCTCTGTTTTCTTCCGTCTTCCTGATTCGGCTCCCAAAAATCTTCCCTTGTTATGAGAATATATCTCATATTTATACTACCTTTCTTGTGCCACAAATACCCCAAGAAGACCTAAAAATCGTCCAAAGCGTTTCCTAGTTGAATTGGGGCTCAAAAAGGAAAGAAAATAAAACCAAAATCGTAGCCAAAATTGGCACAGGCGATCGCCGAGCTATTCTGGCGATCGCCGAGGCTGTTTTAGTCTCATTCTTGTACCATCGGTTGGCGCTCAGCCTTAAGCCGGCGATCGCCCGACTTGTTACGTTCAAGTTTTGCGTTTGGTCCTTCAACTTTACATCATCTCGGTTTAGTCTCTCAACTTTGGGTCTTGGTCATTTCAGTCCCCATCTTTTCATAACATCTCATTTGGTCCTTCAACTTTGGGTAATCTCTAATTTGGTCCCTCAACTTTGGGTTGAGTGCAATTGAGTCCTCGAACTTATGAGATATCTTCTATGTCATTGCTCTTTTCGCCAAACTTCTCCAATTGTTCACCAACAAGTCCAAAACTAAAATAAAACAATAATAAACTAGATTAAGTGGAAAAGCAACTATATGACAATATAAATGATTAATTAAAGGCACAAAATAAGTGCATAAAATGCACTTATCAATCTCTCATACACACTAACACGAAAATTTAGAAAACAAATAAAATTCAACGATATCACGAAAAACTTAAAATAAAATAAAAATAAAAATAAAAAAAATAAAATAAATATAAATAATACTAAAAGAATTGTTAAAAGCTAAATTATAAACTAACGTAGCAATTAATAAAATTAGTCCCGAACGCGCCAAAAACTTGTTGTGCGATTATAATCCCGCAAGTGGACGGATCGTTGACAAGTAATATAGTAATAAATAGAGTATCGAATCCACGAGGACTAGATATCAATTTAACCTATTAATTTATAACCTAAATTCTAACAATATGAATAAACACGGTTCAATTTCGTTTTGTGATTCTATACTATTTTAATTAAAACTAAATTATCAAACAATTAACTTTAAAATAGTGAGAATGAATTCAAGATCTACTAACACTAGGATTTGCGAATCCACCAACACTTTCCTTAGTCAAATATCATTTAACCGTTTTAGCTTATAATTACCATAGATTGAAAATCGACATTCCTAAAATAATCAAAAGCCTCTCGATGGTTAATCAATTCTATATGTTATGCGAACCTAATTATCTCTAATTAAGCTTGAACATAAACACATGCATTAAAATCTCAAGAACACCTAAATGGATTTCATAAAGCATAATAGTAATTTCTATCTATTATTGGACAATATGTTATTCAATACCACGTGCTTAATCTATATTGAATCTCTGACTTCAATATAAATCACAATATATTCTAATGGTGATCATGCATTAAAATAATAGAAAAATTGAATAAAGAATAATCAACCCAAAAGCAATTAATTACTAAACGAAAAACTTCTAATTAATTAAAAATGAGGAGGTTTCATCGTTCATCTTAGAAAAATAAATTAGCGGACATGATTTCGTCAATTATAACAATAATTGACTTCATCATGATCCGAGAAAAGAAGAAGAAATAAATACAACCCGTGACTCATTACTGAATCTTCAATCCCGTGCCTTGATCTTGATTCTCCTCTTGTATCTTGTTCCCAAATTCGTCTCCCTTTGTTACGGTTATTATCTACCTTTATAATGCTCTCTAAAGACTCCAAGGCGTGATTTAGGTATCTCAATCAATATGGACTTCGTAGAGTTCTAAATCCATCGAACGCAGTGTTGCGATATACCCTTGTAATCGCATGGTACGGCCAATTAACATTCGCTAATTTACGGAGGTCTTGCGATCAGACTTGTAATAACCATGCGATTGCATGGTTGTATCTTGTGACTTCTCGCTTCTCTTTGGTATTTTCTTGCTAAGTCCTTGGTCTCTTTGTATGTTCAATTTAGTCCTCTTTTCTTGCTTTGCTCTCTTTTCATCCGATTGACACTTGAATTTGACTATTTCTTAATTTGAACAAAACAACTTACAATTATATTGAAAATAAAATAAGAGTACTCATAATTATCCCTTTTATAAGTTCAGATAAGTACAAAATTGTACTTATCAAGTGCAATTTAAATGTTTAGATGTATTACATAAATAGCTATTATGTGAACATGATATACTTGATATAGTTTTATATGCATTTATATGCCATTAATGTCTCATCGACATATTGTTGCATGTATATTTATGTTAATACATTTACAAGCATGCATGAAGTAAAGATTTAAATGATAATGTTGAAAGTATATTTTACTTTTAGAAAGATATGTATCCCAATTTTATTATAAAAGAAATGGTTGCCTATACCATGAAAGGTGTTAATGGGAAATGAGGCGGGGGACGGGCACCCTACAATGACAATGTTGAATGTTTAATGTTTAACGATTTGCGGTACTACCGATAGATAGAATGGGTTCCAAATAATAATGGCCTTTATCGGATTGGATAGGCGATACACAAAGTGAGCTCACAATGTTAAAATTTTTAAATGATATATCCTAGAAAACTATTTGAAACCAATGCATATCATAAGCATACATTATCATGTGCATGAGGTTTGTTTCTGCGTTAGCTCATCCCATATTCTCCAATTTTCGAATGATGAGGCTAGATGATTGGAGCAGTTTTGAAGGAGGACTCGATTATTTAAATCCAAGTTTTATTTTGTTATTATAAAATAAGATGCCTTATGCCAATTGGTGTTATTAGAATATTATTCTTTTACTTATTTTAAATTAGTCAAACTATGAAGTTTTCCAATTATTGTGTTCATTCAAAAAATTTGGGCATAAAATTTATTATCAAATTATTGCTTTTTTAATATTATTGAAAATATATGTATTCTCAAAATATAATAATAACAACTTTTAACCACTTTTCCATTTTGATTTTTATTTAGTGCTAATCAAATGCTAACATTTCTAAGTCTAGAGTTTATGGAGTTGGGGTGTTACATGAAATGAGACCTACTAGGCAAGTTGACTTTGACCCTTTCGTGGAGCACCCGTGGGGAGTCGTATAATAGTCTCCTAAGTTCGAACCTCCATTATTTTGAGGGTCTTGGACTTGGCGGCGTCGTTTGCTTGTTTGGGAGGGGCCTCTTTGTGCGACATGCATCTACATAATGATAAGTCCCAATTTTGAGGAGGCTCAATGGTAGATGGGGACTCGACAAGATGCATGGGGCGGAGCAGGAGGAATGTGACATTGGTTTGTTTGTCGTGTGTTGTACTCCCCAGGGGTCAACAATAGTGGGCGTAATAATAAAGTCCTACAAGTTCGGGTTCTATATCATTTATGTAAGGAGGAGCTTGACCAAGGAAGTCCCTTGGATGAGGCATGCTCCGAGGCTAGTTCAAGTGGGAGGCTTGGGTTGGGAAAGTCTCCTGGGGCACCTGGGATGCCGTCCCATTAGGAAGTTTGGGCGGCGAAGTCCTTTGTGGGAGGCATCTTTTGAGGCTAGTCCCAAATGGGAGGCTTGGCGGTGGTCACGAAGTCCCAAGTGGAAGAGGCATCTTTGGAGGTTCTCCCAATTGGGATGCTTGCTAGCGCGGTCCCTTTGTGGGAGACATGTTTTGGGTAGTCCCAGTGGGATGCTTGGCGAACTTCTTGCAAATTAATGGGTAAGGCCACGGCCCAATGATTGGGTTAGTGTCGGCGTCTCTTCGGACGTCTTGAAAAACTGACTCGGTTGATGGCAACAAATTTAGGTTTTATTTTGAAAAAACTAACTCTGCTGTTAGGGGCATCTGGCCTTGGTGGATGACCCTGTGCACCCTTTGGTATTCAGGGCTAGGGTGACCTTTAGGTTCCAAAGGGGATGAGCCTTCTTAGATCCAGGTCAAAATTCAGTTCCTTGCCTATATATAAAGGATGGTCCATTTCTCATTTCCTTCATATTGAGAGAACAATTTCAAGAAGACACAACGTTCATTATATTACGGCAAGAACCTTGGCAATTTCTCTTATGTGCTTTCAAAGACCTAGATTTAGGTAAACACTTCTCCCAAACGCCTTTGTTTTTCTTTTCTTAAGTATTTTAACAATGTCCATAAACTTTCTTTGAGGGAAAGGTTTTTGGCCGTCTTGAAATAAGGCTCTCATGTCTCGGTCCATGGCTAACGTGTTGCCTATCAGGGCATGAACCCCAGGCGGGGGCCATAACACACATAGATTGATTAGGGTGGGGATCCGTCCAACGTCGTCCCCTCGATGGGCTACCATGGACATTCATCGATAATGATAGGGGTGGACATGGACTTTGATGATCATCGGGTCCTAGCGACGTTGAACTCCTAATCCGGGCCCCATGAGCGATCTTTTTCCCAATTAGGGGTGTCTTGCTTTATACCTACATTCATTCATGTTGGGATGAGGTTGCCACTTTTTTTTTGAAGAATTCTTGGGATACGGCTTTCGACTCATTGTGCCAAATGGGTGGAGTCAAATGGTAGAACTGTACCTATGGTTCAAGCATTTGTTGATCGGAAATGCCTTTCCATGTATTTTAGATTGTATATTTGCCAAGAAGAATGACAAGGAGGATGAGCTAGGTTGGTATTACTTGGTCCACGGGGGCCCAAAACCATTGGTGAGTGATTGCCCTTCTTCCATCAAGAATGAAAAGAATCATGGTTTTGGGTAAGGAAAGCGGCGGGGGTGGACGGACCGAACAGACTTGGATGTCCCAAGTGTTTATGGAATCCCGTGAGTGGGGGTGGGTGGTTGCTGTGTGTTAGTGTTTGAGTTTGCTAACAAATTTGTTATATCGCTCTTCCTCGGTCAGTTGTCTAGTGACCGACTTGATGTGCTTCAATCGATTTATCGGTAGCCCGAATAGGCGATCGGTCCCTTTTGAACAAATTGTTGCATAATAGATTTGGGTTTGATGGCCTCAAAGGTAATAATCCTGAGCGGGTGATACAAGTTATTATTGAAGTGTTTGTTTTTCTTGCGAACTCTATTGATCTATTTTCTTGGGGATGTCAAGCAAGGTAAACACCACAGTTAGCCTTGTGCCTGTCTGGCGCTAAGCCGGCGATACCTTGAGCTCCCGGAGGATGTGAGGCATAAGAACCAATCGAGGAGATCGGTTGCGGTGACAGAAAAAAAATCTAGTGAGGAGGGGCCAGAAGATGAAGTGCCCGATAAAGAAGAAAAAGTTGGGCCCAGGGTCCCAAAGATGGTGGGAGTGGGTCATATAAGGACCACCCCCTTCCCCTCGGATCCTTCGTCCCGAAGAGGAAAGTGATCGAAATTGTGGAGGACAAATTTTCTTGTGTCCCCCTACTACGAGGACACTCTATCACACCTACTAGGGTGGTGGTTTTGGACTATCATCTCTTAAACTTTGGGCGGTTGGGGTGTCGGGGCGTGGGGATTGAATAAAACTCAAAAACTAATTGGGGCCCGGGGTGGCTATGACGCCTTCCACGGCCTCCCATTATACCACCGGGGCGGGCCTTCAAAGTATTAAAATGAGAGGTTTGGTCATCCATGGAGGGAAATCAAATGGAAGCCAACAGCCATAACTATAAGGGTTGGAATGTAGATGAAAGCCAAGGTGAGTTTAGAAGCAAATGGAGTAGCAACAAAGCTCGTGGTGAAGCCTCAAAATCGAGGAGCATAGGCGGGGCTCTAGAAGGCATGAAGGCTTGTGGAGTATGCAATATATGAGCTGCTTGTCCGGGTCAACGTCCTACAATTGACCGAAGGGTATGCCCTTTGCTTAGAGGTAAATCTGAAGCCCCAGTGCGAATGAAGAGAAGAGCATAAATGAGGACTTCCTCTCTCTTGAGATGGCCAGTGCAGATGAGGTAAGGATGGAGGCTAAGGTGGGAAGCTAAGAAAAGAGAAGTCGAAAGGAGAATGGAAGAATAAAGGGGCCAAACTCCTAGGTGAGAAAAAAGAGTTGGAAGGAAGTTGGAGAATGCATGCTGATTTTCTGCAAACTTTCATCATCGAGGCCTATACCAACTTCTCCAACTACTTTGCTAGTGTGGTCCAACAAGAGGTCATGGCGTGCGGTTTGAGCATCGACCTATTACCCTCGAACTAAGTTTCCTCCGATGGATATTGAGGACAAATGGGGCGATTGACTTGGTCATTTTGTAACTTTTCATTTTTGTAAATGTAGCTTGCTTCCGAGGAAATTTTTCTTCAAACTTAATGAAATTTTGGTTTTGACTATTTGTTAGTTTATTTAAAGTATTTTTGTTCATAAAATATGACCCGATCAAGGCTCTTTTAAGCGAGCGTAACGATAAATAGAAGGGCTATTCGCCTAGCCTAAACAAAGCGAAAAGGTTCTTCTTTATCTTGAAAACTAAATTGAAGATGCTCTTTGCTTAAACAAAATAGAAGAGCTTTCCTTAAATAAGGGGCTCTTCACTTTAAACAACATGAAAAACTAGCGGATAATGAAAAAGCTATTCACCTCGTTTATTGATAATCGGCATGGTGCTCGACATTCCAATGATGATGGTCTTTGTAGCGTCTAGGTCCTTAATCTAGTACATGCGGGATGCACTTCCTTGGTGACTCTATAAGGCCCTCCCAATTGGGCCCCGGTGTTCGAACCCCTACCTCTTTAGTGGATAAGAACACTCTTTATAAGACCATGCCGCCTATGCAAAGGATCTTTTTTCCTTTCTTGTTGAAGTTCAGCCATCTTACTTTGGGGTAGCTTAGATTGAGAGTAATCTCTTGTTCTCTGGAGGTCCCCAGCCATTGGGCATTGTTGTTGCTCTCAAGAACAAATTGAGCCACCTCAATGGGCTCATAGCCTCGGCCGTAGACTATAGAAAATGGTATTTCACATGTTGGTGTCTAGGCAATGGTGGATTGCCCATAGTATGGAGAGCTCTTGACCTGGCCCTTTCGCGCATCAAGTTTGGTTTGAGTATACTTGATTGTTTTGTTGTGACCTCCACTTGACCGTTATCACAGGGTGATGGGGACTACAAAAGTGCTTGGAATCTCCATCTCCTGCATGGGTCCTGATTTTCTTGTTGTCAAATTGTCTCCCATTGTCGACACCAAAGTGGAGAATCCGAACATGCAAATGATGTTTTCCATATGAACTTGGAGGTGTTGGGGTAATCTTCATTCTTGGTTCAACTTCAACCCGGAATAGTCATAGAAACTCTGACATGGGGTATTACCTCTTCTCCTAGGTATTGGCCCATAAAGTCTATCCCCATTTGGCAGGCCGGGGCTAGATACTATAGTTGGCTCTTGGTAGGGGGTGGGATTGTCGCGAAGTGTTAGCATTTATCGTGCTTTTGCGTGGAAGAAATCATTCTTTAAAGAAGGCTGAAATAGCCACCTTTAGGATCTTTTGGGCTAGGGCCAAGCCTCCTATGTGGTTGCCGCATATCCTTTGTAGACCTCCATAAGGATGTAATCTGTCTCCTCCGGCCCCTAAAAGGGCATGGGTATTCTATTTTATGAGGATGTCGTCCGATAGTAAAGTGCTACCTCCTCTCTATCGTTGGGAGGTTTGATCTTTCAATAATCGAAGATTGGTTCAATCCAAGTGGAGGTCTCCTCATCCTAAATATGGTTGGGTTGGTGAGGTGTTTGATTGGAACCGGCGAGGAGCTCGTACTGCTGAAGTTTGGAGATGCATCGGCATTGGGTTGTTGTCCTTCAGGACCACTTGAAATTGTTGAAGCATGGGATAAGGTCTCCAAGACTTGAGATAGGAAGCCATTCATCTTTCCTTGTGGCGAAGCTCCATTGACACAGCTTGACCGGTTGAAAATCAATTTCAGCGGAGCCTCCCCCATTTCTTTGGTGAAATTCCTAGTAGGGCCTCATATTTTGCCCATTGATGGCTGCCCGTTTGAAGACAATATCAAGCGGTTGAGCCGACAACCATTTTCAATAGCCTCCACGAGTGTCTAGCTTTGCATGACCTATCTCGGGGAAAGTTGGTCAACACATGGATGATGTGGGCGGGAAGTAGGGCCTCAACCTTCGGCGGTGATGGTGATAACCAAATTCTATATTGGGATAATGTGTCTTCGCTCTAGGAGGGACTTGCTTACGTAGTAAGCAGGTTGGTGTTCCTCTTCTCGGACGGCCGAATCACCAATTTAGATAAAACTACGGTAGAGGTAAAATCTCTCGGCCAGGCTTAGATGGTAGGGGTGCGGCGGTGTTCTTTAAGAGCTTGAAGGCCCTCGCATTATGTTGTCCATTCAAACTTGTTGCCTCCAATTTTGAAGAAAGCGGACACTTGTCTTGTTTTCAAACCAAAATTTTTCTTCGGTGAGGCATTGCCATCTTTTGGCCTCTAGGAGACTTTATTTCAACCAATGCCTTGATATTTTCTAGGTTGGCCTCGATGCTTCTTTGGTTGACCATGTACCATAGGAATTTTTAGGCAACCCAAGCTACGGGATTAAGCCTCATCAAAAGCTCGAAGATCGAAAATCTCTCGGTGTTGCCAACCACGGTTTTCAAGCTTTTAACCAACATGTCGTCAGATAGACCTCCATGGTGAGCCAAGCTAATTGGCAAACATTTTGTTGACAAGTCTTTGGTAGGTTGTCCCTTATTTTTCAAGCCAAAGGGCATAACCTTATGAATATTATGCGCCAAATTATGTGTGCTCCTCGTGGAAGGTACATGGGATTTGGTTATAGCTTGAGTAGGCATCCATTCGGGGTTCGTGCCCAGGTGGCGTCCCCAATTGGTCAATCCGGGTAATGGAAAGGTCTATGGGACATGCTTGATTAAGATTGGAGAAATCTATACAAATTCTCAACTACTGTTTTTTCAAGCTGGATTGGAGACCCACAGGATAGCGGATCTCTCGGATGAAGCTCTTTAAAAGCTTCCCTCTTCTTCTTTTAAGGCCTCATACTTTTCTAGGTTTGGGGCCTCATCTTTCGATGCAATGAAACTTTAGATCAACATTGAGTTTGTAACAACTCATTGTTTCATCAATCCCCCATATCCTCGTGTTTCCATGTGAAAAAGGTTCTTGAAAAACTTCTTCAAAACTAATTGGGCTCCTCAAGGTCCTTTCCTAGCCTCCGGTTGGATCGGAAATCTTTGGGGAGCTTTCTAGCTCCTTCCCGGTGAGGTCGTGGGTCTCTCCGTCCCACTGGGTCGATGTCCTCGGGAGGTGGCTTCCTCCGTTGTGATATCCATGGGGCTTCTTCCGAAAACCTTCGACATCTAGGAACATCATATTGACTTCCTTCTTTTTACCTTTAGCAAGGCATTTCTATAACATTTCCTAGCCCGGTGGTTGCCTTTACCATGGCGATGCCTCTTCGGGGAAATTTCAAGCATAGGTGGTGAATGATGTCGGCCTAAAGCTCCTTTGGCGCTGGAGACCATGGTAGGATACCCATCCACCACCAAGAATTCCATGAAGGTGTGGGCGCTAAGGCTCTTCTTCCTTATTGACCGGTGCCTACCTTTTTGGTGGGTACACCGTTAAAGAGGCTCTGGAAGGGTCTGGGGTTTCAATGTTCATCTACTCATAGGTGCTCAAAAGATGATGTTCCGACTTTCGTTGTCCGGCATCTTCTCTCTTTTTGCACCACTCTCCTTTACTAGGACATCCGGTGGAGATAGTGGACATCTCTTGTCCTTATCAAGGTCTACCCTTCAACCCAGGGGTAGGTGATGAGCAGGTTGGTCATCGCTTTCTTTGACCTCTTCGCGTAGCTTCTCTTGGATTAAGGTCGGCCTCATAAATAGGGTCTCCGTAGATGATATCAATTTCTCGAATAGGGCTTATCGGGGCCCTTGATCAAGATTACTATTTGTTGCTCAAGCCCTTGGCCTCTTATCTCTCTAATGGGTGTATGTTATAGAATGGGGGTTGGACCTTTTATCTAAGGTCGATCTCCACACGGGTCCACCCCGCACTTCGATGTTTGATTTTCTTTTATTTGCCGTTTTCCACCTCTCGACCTTCCGTCTATGGCCATAGCTTTGGTGGACGAGGTGCTTTGGGGCACCTTATGATAGGGAGGAGGCTTTGGGCGGGTTAGTCCCCAACTAGCAAAATGTCGTGGGGCTATTCTAATTGTAGAATCCGTGGGCTAAGCTCCAGGATGTGGGGCGGTAGCCCCTTTTGTCGAGGCTATGTAGCTCATTCCCAATTTGGGTTGGATGGGTAGTCCTTCCGATGTTGAGTTTGCTATTGGAGGGGCTGCCTTGGCCTTGGCTCGCGACTCCTAGTACCGGTAGGAGCCACTTCTCTGATTCCTATGGATGATCATGTTCTCATTAGTGATCTCCTCGTGATCATTCCACCAATTGGTCGAATGGGGTTGGGTTCTTATCGGACATTCCTCCGAATGGGATGTTCATGTTCAATCCTTCTTTTAAGGCGGAGGGCCTCGGCATCTAATACTCTTTCAAAAATCTCTTCATTAAGCGGCTTAGGTAGCTCTCGGTGACTCCTACTCATTGCCTCATCCGTGGATGTGTTGTACATGGGGATCCTAGCCTTCGAGGAAGTAATTATAAATGCCTAATTCGGCCAACTAGAATTGGGGTGGTGAGCTTTTGTACCACCTATTTGGTCCCCAGACGGTGATGAAATCTCTAACTTAATGGGATGCTCCTTGGGCTCATCTTCGTTTTGTAAGTGTTTCGTGGTCGAATGAGTCATTTTCGGTGTATGGGACAATCTTTGGCACCGAATTTGTGAGGAATGGACTCTTCCTCATTCATCTTGACAATGGGAGATTTTGTCGTCATCGTCTATCTCAAATGACCTCGTCGACCTTGGGTCTCTCTCTAATGTTTATTTCGTGGAGTCTGGAGGAGGCTGAGCACGTTGGTCACTCCATAGTATTGGGCTCGATATTAAGTATAAGAGCGGATGTGCTTGGAATTCAACTCCCCAGTCACGCCTCTTTCGTTATTCTTTCCTCTTAGGAGGCTCTCTTGGGGCTCATTTCTAGGTTCATGTTGAGCTGCATCAAACACTGGTGACATTGCGTTGAGGCCTACCCTCGCCTCTAGAGAGGTAGGCTTTCTTGTATGTTATGGCTGCGAGGCCTCTCTCTTACTTGGGGGTTAAGAGGGTGGCTCTGTCACCTCATGCTCTTTGTTGAGAATGTTCGGGTCAAATTCATGGGGTCGGTTCTCCCCATATTCATCTCTGGATATAACATTACATTTAGGCGTGATCTTGGGCTACGCCTCATGATGGCGGTCATGGTTCTCATTTTCTCTTTAGGTTAGTGGGAGCTTCCTTGGGCGTCTCCGTAGGCCTCCCTCATCCCTTGCTACCGCGGTGTTTTCATTTCGTCACACTAGCTCTTCTTGGGTTTTCATCTTTGTTGCTTCTATTTATTCTTCTTTTTGGTAGGTTAGTGGATCCCTTATTAGGAGGCTCCTTTGCTCAAGGAGGTTTAGGCTTTTAATCACGTGTCACTCGTGGTTTAAATGTGGGTTTCCAGACGGTGCCAATTTGTTGACCTCCATAAATGGCGCAAGCGGAACACCAAGCCCGTCTTCCTACATGTAATTTTCTACACACTTGCGCCACATGGTTTATTGATCACGTAGATGTACCGGAACCTAATATGTATGATATTTGTGTATGGAAGGCATATGCTAAGGTACATGTGTGAGTTTATATTTTCAACCTCATTTTCTTGTGGAAATGGGTTTGGTATTTATAAGTGAATTCCACTTGGTGACCACCTTCGATGTGCGACACGTGGTTCAATCTTAAAGTCTTAGCGTCACATCCATAGTGTCATGTTAGTAGTTTAATGAAGAGGTCCTTTTAGCCGCATGCTAGGAAGCTATGGTAGTGCAAGCCGCATTGGCAACTTGTCCCATCGTCTTTTCGGTCGACTTGCAGTGTTGGGGAGGCTTTCTCAACACGCAATCAAGGTGGTTCTTGACCGCTTTGTCTCTCAATCTCTTCTTCTCATAAAGAACAGCTCCTCATTTAACCTCCTCTTCCAACCTCCTCGAATAGGAGGTGGCGTCCTACTATGTAAGTTTGACTTTGACCCTCATTGGAGCACCACGTGGAATTAGGGCGTAACACCTGATTGTGTACTTTTGCAAAGTTATGTAGGATTAAGCTTTGTGACATTTTGTAAGTTTTGTGTACTTTTGCAAGTTTATGATTTTGTGAAGTTCTATAATATGATTTTGTGAAGTTCTATAGTAGAGTGGTTGGATATAAAAATTGTAAAGAGATCCATCAAAAGCTCTCTTATCCTTTCCAAATTTTGTATTCGCCCATGGCTTGAATATGAGTTATAATTGTGTTCTTATTGATTTGTATGCTATAAAGTATGTTAAGAGTACCTAATCAACAAGGAGATAAGCTAAATGCCAAAAGTCTCTAACATATAAATCTGGTTGTTCGGTTTTATAACGTGGGCAAGGACTCGTATCCCTTTGAACAAAGCATATCTGATCACAAAGATTCTAGATATTTTGTCTAATTTGAACTAGACTAATATTGACTTTTGATTTGGTAATTGCATCTTTGAGACTTGTTACACTAATGTTTTCATTCTATATTTTAGTTATTGTAAATGCGAGTGTATCTAGCATCTCATGTTGAACTTTGAAAAGAGATGAAGAACAAAACAATAATACTTAAAACACCAAAGAAGGGTTTGAACACGATTTTGAATCGTCCTCAAACGATATTTGCCGCCACGAATAAGTGCTTGAAGGCTTTAAAGGCAAATAGTTTGCAGGAGTAATCAAACCTTTAATTCAAATTCAAAATCAAATTAAATGAACTTGAATAAAAATTTGAAGAACACTTTAGAAATCGAGTTTTGATCTTTGATTTGGATATATATAATTTTATTTGATGTTAATCAATTTGTTTCCAACATGTAAACTATCTATGTATATAGATAATCAAGTCTAAAACACGAAATGTGCAAAACCATGAAAAGGTTCCAAAATACTTCAAACGCGCTAGAAATTCAAAACCAACGGACTAAAAATTGTCTTGGGAACACCCAATACAATCACGGGCATTCGCCGGCCAAATTTGGCCTCTATCGCAGATAAAGAGGTCAAGCGACGCACTTTAAAATTCAATCGAATTTTTATTTTCCTCTTTTGTTTTCCAAGTTTTGTTTTCCTCCTAATTGTTATCCTCTTGATTTCAAATCACTTCTTATTATATAATTTGAATAATATTCAACAATCCCCACTTGTTCAATTATATAATAAGCACAAACTCAAATTTAACGACGTTATGCATAAAGTATGGATATCTTCGATTTGAATCCAACTTTAGTGTAAATCTCACAAAGTATCATCGAAATCTCGGTAGCGTGAAAGCTTTGATTTGTTATTCCTTGTGATGACACCGGTGAAATCACACACACAAACATCATGTGTTCCAAGTTCTACACTATCTCATTTAGCGCTCTCAAGACCTTGTGCTTCTCCTATTCATGAACTTTAAGAGATAAACTCCAACTCTCTATTGAGGCGGCACCATCTCGAAGTTCGTATAGGTAAAGTTTTGCGTATCTTTGTCACTTTTAGAGATACTTGATCCAACAATCTGAAATTTATTAAGAGTTATAAAACTCATCCCTCCTTTTCGTGACAACCAGCACTTATAACCTAGGATAGGGTTTAAGAAAAGAATAAGTCTTGAAACTATCGACTTATCAAATGATGTGTTACCCTTGAACCGAGATATACTTGTTAGTATGATCCGAGGTTGCCATCATTTGGTGGATTTAATTCTGATTTCAATCCCATCCTACTAGTTGTTGTCCGACTAACTCCTTTGTGAGCGGTTTAGTAGCGGATCGGCCAAATTCTCATTTGATTTTACATAAATGAGTGAAATTATTCTATCTTTAATTAATTTTGACATAGTCATGTCTTACACTCATGTCTAGACTTATGTTGTGCGATTTCAATCCTCCAAGTGCGCGTTTACAAGTAATATCTTGATGTAGTAGTGTCGAACCCGAGGACTAGATATCAATTTGATCAATTAATTTATAATTCAAATTCTAACAATATGAAAAACATGATTTTCTTTTGGTTTGTGATTCTAAAACTAGTCTAACTATTTAAATTAAATTTAAAATATCAATAAGCAACTTTAAATGATGAGACGAATTCAAGTTTTACTAACACTAGGATTTGAGAATCCACCTACACGTTCTATAATCAATTATTCGTTAATTGCCTTAGCGGTTAATTATCCTAGATTGAAAATCGATGATCCTATGATAATTAAAGCCTCTCGATGGTCAATCAATTCTATATCGATATGTGAACCTAATTATCTCTAATCAAGTTTCGGACATAAAATATGTATTTCAATCACAAGAACACCTAACCAAATTTCATAGAGCATAATAGTAATTTCTATCTATTATTGGACCCTTTGTTGTTCAAAACCACGTGCTAAATTTATATTGAATCTCTCAACTTCAATATAAATCACAAAATATTCTAATGATGATCGGCATTAAAATATTAAAATCTTGAATAAAGAATAATCAATCAAGAATCAATTACCTACTAAACGAAAAACTTCTAATTAATTAAAAACATGATGTTTCATCGTTCATCCTAGAAATAAGTAATTTTAGCGGACATGAGTTCATCAATTATTACAATAATTGAGTTCATCATGATCTGGAGAAAGAAAAACAAAAAGTAAATAAAATCGTGATCACGGCTTAGAATCTTTAATCCGTGCATTGATCTTGATTCTTCGTTTGTATCTTGTTCTCCCAAAATTCGTCTTCCTCGATATGTCTATTCCGGCTTTTATACTCGTCTCCAAAAACCCTCCAAGACGTGAATTAGGTAGTTGTATTAATATGGACTTGGTAGTGTTTCAATTCTATCGGAAAATTGCCAACTAATCGCTCGTGAAAGCCATGCGATCGCATGGTTCAGAACATTGCGATCGCGTGGTTCTATGGTTTTAAGTTCTGCAGTTGAAAATGTATACTTGCGATCGCATCCTTGTACAACCATGCGATCGCATGGTTATCTTGGATGCTTTCTTGGATTCTTTTCTTTGATATTTGCATGTCAAGCCCTCAAGTATCTTTTCTTAGCAATTAAGTCCCATTTCTTCTATTTGTTCTCTTTTTGTCAAATCGACATTTGAATTCGATTATTTCTTAAAATAATAAGAAAACAACGCACCATCAAACTGAAAACAATTATGACTCATAATCGTCCATTTTTGAGCTCAATAAGTACAAAATTGTACTTATCAACTTACCATTATACACTTCATTGTATGCTCTAGCTAAAGTGGCTTGACTATCACACAAGATAGATATAGAAGAATTATTCTTCTCCCAATGGAATTTCATACATTAAATTCCTAAGCCATTCAACCTCTTTTTCGATTTCACCAATGCTACATTCGAATTCCATAGTTGAGTGTGTAATGCGTTTGTTTCTTAGATTTCCAAGAGGTGCACCTTCGTGGGTGAATACCCAACTGAGGTGGATTTATTTTCACTGCATTAGAGATCCAACTAGCATCGGTAAATCCTTCAGGATTGCCGAAAATTTAGAATATTGGAGACCTAGATCGTTAGTCTTCTTCAAATAACCAAGAACCCTTCCAATAGCCTTTCAATGTTCTTCACTTGGATTGCTAGCAAACATACTAATTTTACTAATTGTAAATGCTATATTGGGTCTTGTGCATTGCACATCATACATAAGACTTTCAGTAACACTTCTATACTCAAGTTGTGCTATTACTCTTCCATTATTCTTTACAAGTTTCAAACTTGAATCAAATGGGTATTTACATAATGTGATTGGTTCAACATATAACCCTCACTAGTCTTGGTAACCTTGATACCAAAATGGTATCCATTTTACCAAGATCTTTCATGTTGAATGTGGAAGATAAAACCTCTTTGTTTTTTTTATACATTGTATTTGATTACTTACAATTAACATATCATCCACGTATAAACAAATAAGCACAACATAATTATCACAAATTTTTGAATATAAACATTTATCAACACTATTATATTTAAATCCAACTAATATTATTGCTAAGTCAAATTTTTATGCCATTTCTTTGGTGCTTGTTTTAAACCATATAATGATTTTACTAATTTGCATATCTTATGTTCATTTCGGGTAGAACAAAATCTTCCGGTTGTTCTATATAAACCTCCTCATTGAGATCTCCATATAAGAATATCGTCTTAACATTTATTTAATGTATATGCAAATCATAAATAGAAGCTAAGGCGTATAAAATCATAATCGAGGTTATTCGAACAATTGGTGCATACATGTCAAAGTAATATATTCATTCCTTTGTCGATACCCTTGGCCACTAACCTAGCTTTAAAGGTATTAAATCTTGTCTGGATTATACTTCCTCCTAAATACCCATTTATAGCCAATAGTTTTGAGTCGGGTTGTAAATCGACTAATTCTCAAAATTGTTTGACATAATTGAATCTATTTCATCATTTGTAGCATCTTTCCAAAAGATACTATCTCTTGATGACATTGCTTCTCGATAAGATTTAGGATCGATTTCTACTTAAAGAACATATGGAGTAGTTCTTGTGACACTCTTCTCATTTCCTTCAACCAAATAGAAGGAAATAAGTTGAGAATCAATTTCATTCGGTCTTAGTACTTTATCCTTTAGAGCTCTTTTACTTCTCGAACTTCATTTGTATCAACATCCTTGGAATATATTTCTACTTGTGATCTTGTAGAACTAGGAGTCTCCACTTGAGATTTCCTTAATGAATTATTATCCTAAGATAATAAATTTTCAAAGAATTCTATGTCACGAGATTCAATTATAACATTGGTTTCCAAATTTAATAACGATATGCCTTGTTGTTTTGAGCATATCATAGAAAAGCGCATTTGATTCCTCTAGGACCCGACTTAGTCCTTTTAGGATCGTGTTCTTGCAATAAACAAGACACTCCACACTTTGAAATAACCAATATTTGGTTTTCTTCATTTCCACAATTCGTAGGAAGAAACCTTTAATCTTTTAGAAGGAATTCTATTAACTATATGACATGCACTTAGTAAAGCCTCACCCCATAAATTAAATTGCAACTTAGAATTTAATAACATAGTATTTATCATCTCAAATAAGGTCATATTCTTTCTCTCACCAAACTATTATGTTCGGGTGTTCTAAGATCACTACATTAATGTATTATGTCATGTTGTTCACAAAAGATTAAATTCATTAGAAAGTATTCACCTTCTCTATCACTTCTAAAATTTTAATCTTTCTATTTAATTAGTTTTCTACTTGATTTTGTATATCTTAAACATATTAAAGGTTTCACCATTATACTTCATTAAATAGATATAACAAAATCTAGAATGATCATGTATAAATGTTATGAAGTATTTATTACCTCATCTAGTTAACATTCTATTTAATTTACATATATCGGAATGAATTAAGTCTAATAAATTAGAGGTCCTTTCAACACTATGAATTGGTTTCTTAATTATTTTAGACTTAACACATAATTACATTTATTATATTCTATGTTTTACATGAAATCATTTATGTTTTATCATTCTTTTTAAAGTAGAAAACCAATATGTCTTAGTCTATCATGCCATAATGAAATAGACTCAACAACATAACTTCAATTTGTAGTTTTATTAATATCATTTTTGAAAATACAAAGTTTGACCATTCCATCACTAGAATAGCTTTTTCCAACAAATACACCATTACGGAAAGTACAAGTTTGCCCGACTCATATCTGGACTTAATTCTTAGTTTTTCCAACAAATCCCCACTTACAAGATTTCTATTCATATCCGGTACATGTAAAATATTTATTAATATAATCTTCTTGCGGATGTGAAATGTAATCCACACTTCCTTTGCCAACAACCTTGATTGAATTTCATTTTCCATTTGAGCGTGTTCATCATCCACCTCTTGATAGATTTTGAAAAGTGACCTATCATAACAAACATGTATGGTGGCAAAAGTATTATACCACCATCCTTGAACATTTCCTTTGATAGTATTGACAATGCTCACGAGTAACAATATTTTCCGTGTCAATAGAGTACACTTTTCATGTTTGTTTTGGTTGTTTGGTTCCCTACACTCACGGGCATTGTCGGCTTGCCACACATAACAAGAAACCTTGAATTTTTCTTGTTCTTGTTGTCTTTGTTGGAATTTGAGAATTTCCTCTTCATAGAATCATTGTTGGATTTGTCGACTTGATCCACGGCATGAGCTTTGGAAGTCCACTCATGAGAATGTTCATTCCCATCTCGTGTCCTTGATTCTTCCTCAATTCGAAGATGCTTTTGAATCCCTTCCAAAGAATAATCTTTATGAAAAATTTTCTTTCTATAACCTTTCCAAGATGATGGCAACTTAGCAATAATTACACCAACTTGGAAAGTCTCAAAATTTCAATCTTCACGGACTTTATTTTGTTGCTATTTTGTTGACAATGACTTGAAATTCATGTACTTGTCCTAATAAAGATCGTTAAACAAAATTTGAAATCGAAGAATTTAGAAATTAGAAACTTTTGGTACCTTCCTCATCGACCTTATTTGTTTTCCAAAATATTCCAAATTTCTCTTGCGAGTGGTATTTGTGTAAAGATCATAGAGGCAATCGAGAGAGCATTCAAGGCGTGTCCTCTGCATATAAACTCGTCTTCTTGTCTCTTCTTTCTATCGCCTTTATCACATCGAATCATTTGAGTTTGTTTCGACAATCGCCAAATTCGGATCCAAGATATAGAAAATCTCCAAAGTGGTGAGAATAAATTTCAACGTGTCCTTCCATCTTGTAAAATTAGTTCCATCGAACCTATCAAGCCTTACAAGGTATTGATTCATCATTTGATAGTAGCCATCGTAGTCTCGTTCTCCATCACGCAAGTATCGTTTGAGATTGTTGAACTTTGAAAGGAGATGAAGAACAAAATAGTAAAACTTAAAACACCAAAAGAAGGGTTTGAACACAATTTTGAATCGCTGTCCTCAAGCGGTATTTGCCACCACCGGGATAAGTACTTGAAGGCTTTGAAGGAAAATAGTTTGCAAGAGTAATCAACCTTTTAATTCAAGTTCAAAATCAAGCAAAATGAACTTGAATAAAAAAAGAAGAACACTTTAGAAATATGAGTTTTGATCTTTGATTTGGATGTAGATAATTGTATTTGATGTTAATCAATTCATTTCAAACATGTAAACTATCTATATATAGATAATCAAGTCTAAAATACTGAAAAGATGCCAAAACCAATCCAAAATGTGCTAAAATACTTAAAATGATGCTAGAAATTCAAAATCAAAGGCACTAAAAATTGTCGGGGTTTCCCGGGGCTAACCCGCGATAAAGAGGTGGGGATGGCATTCACCCACTTTAAAATTCATTTTGAATTTTTTTTTCCTCTTTGTTTTCATTTTGTTTTTTACGTAATTTTATCCCCTTGATTTCAAATCACTTCTTATTATATAATTTAAATAATATTACAACATCTCATTCCTTCTGTTTTGTATTCAACTATTTGGCATTTTTGTGGTCTCCAAGTAGACGATGTCCAGATTTACACAAGGAATATGATCGCAAGTCAAAACAAATCTATCAAACAAAGGTCACAATGAATTTCTAATCATAGGTCACCATCAAGAAAATAGTTTTGGTACCATTAACAGGCAAGTAAGATAACTTTCTAAAAGCTTCTATCTCCCTTCATCTTAATAAAACATATGGAATATAATTTTATATGTTCAAGCTCACAACAATACCTTATTTTAGTAGTGAATAGTGATGGCATATAATATTTTCCATTTAATCATTATATATTATTCGGGCAAATTAGTAGGGATATGGAGAATAAACGGATGTGGTCACTGTTATGAAAAATTATATCCGTGTTCTAAAATGATTCCCACGTGTACCAACCTAGGTTTGATATCACCTTTTGCATTGTCCGCATCGTTCATTTTATGCATCGGATGTGCCCCACCTTAAGTGCCTAGGCTCAATCGCGACCCGCCTCCTTCCGATTCGATTTTAAAACCTTGCTTATATCCAAGTTCGCCAAACACATGGAAATTGCAATTAAAGTTTTAGTATAAAATAATAAAATGGTCACCATTATCACCAACAAGAACAAGACACTCCAACAAATGCTCTCGGACTCTAGTCATTGATATTCGGAGTGCTAGAACACAATGTATTTTTATTGGGTTGTATGTTCGGATAGTATAATTTTCTGTGATAAAATGATAATTTTTGTTAAATAAAACTTTGATTTTATTTATTTTCTATTTTGTATTCATTTAATGTTGAGCATACGAATAAAAGTGTCAATGATCACTTGTTATAATTTTTGTGTGCTTGTGTTGAAAAACATAGTATGACACAATTTATATTTTGATTATTAATCAAGGAGGTTCCATCTACTAATGTATTTGACAAATAATCCGGTCTAGATATATTAAAATTTTAATGGGATGTGTTTGGATGCGGGTATAAAATTTTAAAAGTTCAATAGATCTAATCCGTTAGATTAGTTGAAATTAAGGATTGTGATTATTTGTCAAATAGATTAATAGGAGGACGATCCTCATTAATAAAATTGTTTACAACCTATTATGGCGTTGACACGTTGCCAGGTTTGTAGGGTTGACTATTTCATCATTTGGGTTCGATTTGTCCTTATCGTAGAAATAATTTAATGGTGACAATAGTACACTTAGAGTGTATTGACGGACCATATGCAATTTAATTATATAGTATGATCATCGGATAATTAAATTCTACTTGATCATCTAGTATTTCATCTAAATTCTTTGAGAGTTGTGTATATCTTTTCGTGAGTTTAATAGTTTTTGATTTACCAATAGATGAGACTAATTTGATTAATCAAATATCTCGGGAGTTGGAAGATTTGAGCAATTAGAGAATATGTTTGTCGGCAATTGTCGCTTGAAAAATAGATCGGTGACTACTTAAGTGTTTTATGTTGACGTTATAAATCTAAGTTCGGTTTAATGACAACTATAATTCAACATCTAAATTGGTTCGAATCTAATGCCGAAGGAGAGAACAAAATTTAGGAGTGAGAAAGTGAGATGATTAGGGTCGAATATAATGCAAACTTATCAATTTCAAGTCATTTTGGGTATTTGGACTTGAACTATTTTATATTTGGATTTTAACGGGGGATCTTGTTCCCCACCCCCTGTCCCAAGAACAATATTGGTCTGTCCCTCAAAACCCCAATTGCGGAAATCCCCACTCGATTTGGGCCCCAACAAGATTTAAGTTTTTGTCATTCCTAGGGAGTAATAATTTAAAGGGACAAAAATAATTTAAACTTATAAAATAATAATACTATTCATATTCACTAAATAGTTATTTATGGCATTACTCAATTGGATGAATTATTTACTCCAAATAATTTTAACTATTAATTATGAATAATTCATCCAATTGAGTAATGCAACGTATAGGTAAAAAATAATAACATTACTCCAAAAGGTAACTTAAAATCAAAAATATAACATCTTTTAATAAAAATTTGTCGAGTTTAATAGATTCAAAATTCCTAAATTTTAAAAGAGTTCTTTACACATATGCCTTATTATCAAAGATGGATTAGAATAGTACTGGGTCATTTGCAATTATAGAATTTTACTGGATGTTAACCAACAAATCTGGATAAAACAATAGGGTTATTATAATCATTTGATAAATAAACTCCATAATAAAATCCTCTTTCCCATTTAGATAAAGGTCGGCTGTAAAATCTGATTGACAAAATTTAGGAAATTTCAAAATTCAAATTGGAGAATCATTAATTGCTTTACTTTCCTCAGGAACTTGATGTATTAGTTGGTGATTTACAACAATATCTTCTACATCCAAGGCGAGGCAAAGCAAGTTTCAAGAATATTTTCTTACGTAAATCATTCATCCTTCCTTGAGTGAGATGAATATCATGATATTAGAGAATACAATCACTTTGCCAAGAGCCCATTTATCGTGTAAAATGAGATAGTCTCATTCTTATTCAAATCAATACAAAAGTTATGAAGCGAAATAGTATCAATTAGTATAAACATTATTGAGAAACATATAGTATAAGATAACATAAAGTATCAAAACAATTAGTTATATTTTCATACACGAGTATCTACATGTATTTATAGTACTAATGAACATTAACAAAAACCAATAGAAAATATCACATGTGAGTATCCATAAGTATTTAAATGAGTAAAGAATATTATCAAAACCCATTGGCAAATTGAATTAACAACTTTAGCGATTGCCTACGTTATCGAAGTTCATTGGAATAAAGTATCAAATTTAATAGAATTCAATATTGATTTATCATCTAACATTAACAAAAACAATTCATTAATAGTTATCGATATCGATTTATCAATTATGGGTAGATTGCTAAAAAACAAAATGCAGAAAATATATATAAATATGATTTTCTATCAATAAAGGCATCATCTATCCAGGAAATTGAAACTTCATGCATGGTCATTAAAAAAAAACTTACCCTATGCAAAAGTATATGGATCAGTATGAACAAACATGACTGCATTTTTGTTGGAACAAATGTGATAGAATGCAATAAAAAATTGATAAAACACAAAATAAATGAGATACGGAATAGTTCAATTGTGAGGTTCTATTATACGAAAGTACTCAAAATTAATCAATACCCTGAAAATGATTCAATTTGAGAACATCAAAATTGAATGAAATAAAATGCATTCATATATTGACAAAGCGAAGCATCAAAAATTGTATTTTTTGTCCTGCAATGGAATCCCGATTTCTCTTTGACGAGATAGATTTCGTCTCCTTTTGGTTTTGCACCTAAATTTCGAGTTGCTTGGATGCAATTCTCTGTTACGAAGAGTGGAGTTTACTTCAAAGAACGATTGCCAATGAGATGGAAGATTATGACGTTGAACAGGAAACAAAATCAATTAATTAGATTTGAATGGGGATGAAACTTGGATGATTTCACCTCTATTGAAAGAAACCTTTTTGGGTTCTGTGATGTTATATAATTTTGTAAGAGACATACTATTGAATGATTGTATATTCAAATGGTTTAATTACTTGATTTGCTCCATAATTATAGATTAAATATATTATTCCCTTGTTTTTAGCTAATACGGTTATAAAATAGAATAATATATAAATAAAAATAAATAATTATTTTAAATATGTCCATAAAATATATATAATATATAGTAATATTGATTAAAAAATATAATCCATAAATTTCAAAAATTAAATTAAATTTGGTGGAGAACCTAGTTTTCTCATTTTAAAATGGTCACATGAAAGATGCAGACACATGAGGCGGGTCTTACAGGCCCAATTTTTGCAGGCTAGTAGATTGTTGGGCCCAATTAAAATGATTCAATTTGAGAAAGGAAATTGGCGCAAATGGTCCTAACGTTTACCATTAGTGCGTAAATGGTCCCTAACGTTTCATTTTGGTGGAAAGGTCCCTAACCTATACATTTAGGTCTGAATAGTCCTTTTAGGTGCAAATGGTCCTGTTTTTTTGTCTTTATTATCGGGGTAAAATTGTCAAGTCACATTTTTTCAACCTTTCAATTGCAAAATGGTCCCTAATCTTAAGAAATTTGCAATTGGATTCTTAACCTTTAAAAAGTAAAAATAAGTCCGATACTTTAATTTTTTATTAAAAATTAAAAAAACTAATAAATTGATAATATACTAAATTATTTTGAATATTTTAAGAACTATTATAAAATAACCAAAATTGAAATTCATAATTATTAACAAATGTGCTAATTAAAATTATTTTATTATTATTAAGTAATCATATTATTTAAAATTCAAATTTTAATTTTATCGTTAAAACAAAAGAAGAAAAATAAATTTGTCACAAATAAAAATTTTACTTATGCTCAAACTCGATTTTATACGTCTCATATTTACTGGACGGGGATCTCTCCCCGGTTTCGGCGAACACGGAGAATCCCGTCGCAATGAAAGGGTTTCTCCCCATTGGAACGAGAATCCCGGTTGGCAGCAAAAGGAGGATTTCTCCCTCCCGGCAGCGCGGGGAGGGAGAAATCCCTCCTCCCTCAGATTAGGGGTGGGGTGGGGGTGGGGTGGGGTGGGGTGGGTGGGTGGAACCTTTTTTTTAAAAGGTTAAGAATCTAATTGCAAATTTCTTAAGATTAGGGACCATTTGCCAATTGAAAGGTTGAAAAAATGTGACTTGACAATTTTACCGATAATAAAGACAAAAAGCTCTAGGGACCATTTGCACCTAAAGGACCATTTTGCACCTAAATGTATAGGTTAGGGACCTTTCCAAAATGAAAGCGTTAGGGACCATTTGGCACTAATGGTAGCGTTAGGGACCATTTGCAATTTCCTTTTAAAATGGTCAATGAAAGATGCACGGCACACATGAGGCCGGGTCTTGGGCCCAATTTTTGCAGGCTAGTAGATTGTTGGGCGGCCCATTCCGCACCACAATTTTAATTTTAATGCCTCCTAGTGTGTGCAATTCAAACTTATGTAGATTGATACTCTACAAGGTAATTAAGTTATTGATTTATGGAGGAAGCTAAAGAATTATTCAACAGATTATTTCAGAAAACTGCCACAAGAATAAATTAAGATAAAAATACCTTGAAAGGTCTGTTCATTTCTACCTTGAAATAAAATCTTCATTCCACAAATTTTCTCGCCGTTGTCAACAAAACCATACAGAAGAGAATATGTTTTATCCCTCGACCTCGAAGGATGCCGGGCAAAACATTGGCAAATGGAATTCATCCTCAAACTCCTACCTAACCGTTCTATACCATTCAATACTAGATATCACAAACTTAGAAATATGTTTAAGATACTATTGACTTCTATAATCAATAATCGTCATAGCAAGATTTTACAATTGAGGAACATCAGCTTCCTAGTATGCCTTGGTGTCTTTCAGATTATTATTTGCACTTGAATATGCGTCTTGCTCACTTTCAGTCAATGGAGCCTCAGCAGGCACATCAGGGGACAAACCTCATCGCCATTACTATTTTCTGGCTTGGGACACCATATTCATCTCCATCATAAATGTTAGATGCATCTTGCAACACATTGCTGTTTGACTTCTCACAAATTCTGCAAAGTGGCAGTTTTCTCAATCTTAGAGTTCTTTGCCGATGCTAGCTTTTTGGGCAACTGCTAAAGGTCCGCATCAACAGCAAAACTGAAGAATATATTGTTGTGACTTGTGAGCATACCTAGAATAAAAAAAAACATATATTAATTTAGCACATCAACACATAATGGGAAGAGCAAAGAGATAAAAAGAAACATTCTGTAGACACATGTACATCTGTTACCACTAAAGACCATATAAAACATTCATAGAAAGTCATTTCCATGATTTGATTAATGATAAGAGGTGATAAGATGAAGTGAAATAGTAGATATTCTCAATTCACGGCATTTATACAAGCAAGTGTGCAGAAAGTATATTTTGGAAATTGGGATTATGTACAGAAAGTGTATCGGAAGCTGACCACCTAATATTTTCCTCAATGTACTTGAAAAATATGATATCACAATCCACAACACGGTACGACTACAAAAATCACGGGTGTAATTTAATCTTTTCCTTGTCTCTGCCTTCTTGACAACCAAATTACAACACACTCCATCATATTTTTTTTCTAGATTATCACGTGGCGAATAACCAAACGTAAATGAATCGCACCCACAAGAGAATTCATTGACCCCAAAAATGGTTGCCAAGGATCCCCACGCTACCTATGCCCGTGTGCTTTCCTCTCACTAAGGCTGCCCGTGGTTTATTCAACCACTAGATCACCTC
>CM042666.1:7530611-7546756 GCA_023638005.1 Forsythia suspensa
GTATTCAGCTATTGCAAGAAAATATACAGAAAATAGAGATTCTTGACAAAAACTAGTTCTTTAAGATGTTAGATGCTTTATCAAGCGAATATTGTCAAACTAAGCCAGAATTGGAATTTGACATTGACAATAGTTATGGCCATGGTGCCGCTCAAATGACTCTGCAACCTAAAGAAAATAAGGTCAACTTGGCTGGTGATGTGAAATATTGTGAAATGCACAACAATCAAGGAGCTCATGATTTTGTAGAAGGAAAAATCAAGGAGCTCTTGATAATGCTTGCAGCAAGTGTATTGTGGTCTTCAATGAAAGTTATTCTTCGAGGAAATGTGTCAAAGAAGTTTAAATTATGCAGGATGTTGGCAACCAATTAGTTTGAAAGAATTTGCCAATCATGATTTGCTCAAGACGGTAGAATGGGAAGTGAAAATTAAGGTTAAGTAATTGGAGAATCTACAACAAATAACTTATGTATTTTCGCATTTGATTGCCAATTGGAAACGAAGAAGGAAAAAAAGTGGAAATTAGTTCTCAAAATTCACCATTGAGGATAATGGCGTTTTAAATGGCGAATGAATATTACGGTTTATTTTATTTTTATGTTTTATGTTTTTATTTAATTTGATTTAGTCAAATATAATAAATGTGGGTTGTTATTTCTAGTTATATGTAAGTTATTGTAGGGGATATGGAGTCAATTATGTTCCTTAATTTGTAGGAGAAAATATGGTAATAATCTTATATTTATATTCTAATCAATTAATGAATACGACATAAAAGAATTATTCTACATACTTATAGTTTGTTTTTGGAGGTTTATTGGTTCCTCAAAAACCAAGATTTTAGGAGATGTAGATTTTCTCCAATAGGTCTCCTCTTTTCTCTCATTTTTAATATTTGATACGAACCATTCGTGTTCGTATTAGTGGGACCCAGACTTTGGATCTACAGTCTACAGATTGGGTGGATACTTAATGAAGAGTACACCAATACTTATTATCTAAAACAACAAATTTTTTTAAAAACATGCTATGATATATGGTCGCATATGCACAAGAGGCATGACCATCAATTCAAATCAAGACACTTCGAACTTCTAAACCATCTAAATCATGACACCTTGGTGTTCCATGTGGTAAGAGGGAGGTATAGAGTTGTGTGCGCACCCATCAGATGTCGAGATGTCATGATTTGAGTTGTTCGGTGTTTGATGTATCGTGATTTGAATGGACAATCCTACTGATACAGTCAAAATCGAGAAATAAACGATAATGATAACGAATTATATGATAGCATTGTTCTTAGACTCTATAAAATTTACATAATTATGTTGCAATTCCAAGGAAGGAGACATGATGTCATATAATATTAGTGGTATATAAAAAATCCAATATTGTTTCTTTGATTCATGTTACTGGATTTTGTTAACATTAAAATTAATTTTGACGCCACATTATGACATATCCACACATATAGAAAATTCATCGTGTACAAGAAATTCACTACTATAAATTTGGATCAAATAGAAGTTGCCGCGCATATAATCTCATGAGGTCCCTAGTAAGGCATAACTAGAATTACATTTTTAAGTGAGCTAAATTTAGAGTTGGATTAAATTATTTTTGAACTAATTATATATAGTGATTTTTTTTTTTTTTACTTAAGGGCTGGACTTTAGTCCACTTATGCCAACTCCAATGGAGCCAAAATGGCGCTCCAAAAGTGTTCCAACCGGTTTGTAAATCACTACTCCAAAATGGAGTAGTGAACAGTTGGCGCAGCACTATGGATTTGGCGTGAAAGCTTTAGAATTTTTTAATTCCACTTTTGTCCTTTATTTTTTCTTTTTTCAATTTATTTTTTCTTATATATCCTTTTTCATAATTTTTTATTATTTTATGATTTAATTTTATTTATGTTTCTTTTTTAAATTTGTTGTGATAAACACAATTTTTTAGGCAATTAAATTAAAATTAAAATTTATAATTTTTAGTATTAAAAAATATTTAATTTTTCATTTATAAATTTGAGTAGTGATAGAATAATTAATTAAATAATTTTTGAAATCAATAAATTGTTGAAAATTAAAAAAATAAGGAAACAAAATAGGTACTACTCATTTGGTGCAATTTTTAAAGATCATTGTTGGAGATAGGTAAGAAAAATAGTGTGAAAATTGCACTATTTTGATGTAAAAGTTGCACCATTTTAAAGATCATGGTTGGCGTTGCTCTTAGTCTCCATTGTGGTCCGTCCATAGTCCCTAGCTAGTGAGTAGAAACTACAATACCTACTTGAAAAGTGTTTTTCCATGCTCACAATTTGTTGATAAACTAAGTAGTCTAAGCATAAATAAGGGCATGAGACTATTAGAGCATCTCTGGAGATGTGGATTGTAATAAAAAGCGTGCAATATCACTTCAAAATGTTTTCATGGTAAGCAAAAAAAGTGGAAGATCTCTAGCACAACACCGTCCACATTTAGACGATGTGGTATACATCCTTATTGGATTTTTTTATAATATATCTCTATCGTAATGTGTGCTTTTATTTAAATTTTATAATTTATCTACGTCCTCTCTCTTGTAAATGTGGACCACAATTTTTCAATCCACAACACTATTAGATATGCTCTTCTCTCATCCTTTATTTTACTTGTCACATGTGCAACAATCCATGTTGTTGCATTGGAGATGCTTTTAGAAGAGTAGTATAAGAGACAACTATTCATTTACAAATACTTTTGGAAACAGATGAATCATAAAAGGTAGCTATGTTCTTGCACAATTCTTGAAGCTTAACATACTTTAGATTTTAACACAATGTTCCTTAAATGAACCAACTCTATATTTAAGATTTCATTTACACAACATTGACTCAATTGCGATAGTAGAGATAATAAATTTGTCTCAACTATACACGTCTTTGTATATTTATAACTAGCTAGAGACAATCTAAACATGATAACGACCGAGATTATAATAGTTAAGACACTATGCTAATTATTATCTCTTCTCTGTCATTAGAAGAAAAGCTACCATCCTCAAACCTCCGTTTTTCACATCCTTTCCAGCATCGGGCAGTGAAAATTCCCGTCGGCTGGTGAAGGTAGGATGCGGGCATGGCTTGTGGGATAGGTGTGGCAGTGGGGTGGGGGTGGATTGATGGGAAGGTTAATGCATTTTTCTTTTTACTTTTTGCTTCCTTTTCACTTTTTATCTTCTTTTTTTTTTTAAAAATTTCAAATAGAGTGAAATTTGATTAAGGAGTGTTTTGGACCATTTTACGCTTGAAATGATGAAGATTTGAAGTGTACGTGCACAATTAATAAGAAAACCATAACAATGACCATTTCCACACCGAGGTAAACCTTTAGGGATTTCGATGCCAAATTTGGAAGATAGGGATTGAAAGCGCAAAGGGCTTAGATTATTTTTGCTAATTTCATTATAAATGTTATACCTCGCTTAAATGCAGATTAAGTAATAGATAGCTTAGACACTTTAATTGAACGAGGCTTATAGAGTTCGCCTAAAAAAGAATCTTTGTTTATAGGTAGTCGTAAGTAAATATTATGAACCAGCCCATCTAACCATCTAAGTCCAACTCCCGATATGTTATTTTAACCTTCACCATTTTAAGAACTCACGTTCGGCGAAGAATATGAGCCCAAGTCCTTGCGCCGTTTACTGATTTGAAATGAAAAGAATATCCCTGGGACCACTGGATGAATCTCCACGTGGCTAAATCAGTTGCAATTAAAGCACGTGTGAGAATAACAACAAAATCTAGAGTAAAGGACGCTAAGCCAATGATCTTCTGCTATGTGTCATAGAATCCTCTAGAATTAAGAACCTTCCAATAAGATAGCAACACGTGGCAGAAAGGGAAAAAGACAAAAGAACCCTAATTCTGCAACACTTATAAATAGTCTGAATAAAATCAAAGAAATGGGAGAACAATTGAAAACCTTAGTCAAATTCTTGCTCTTTGAATTCTTAATCTTCGGATGGTATTTAATAAGAGGATTGAGATATTTATTTTAGCAAGGAGGTGGTCGAGGATTTGTTGACTTCAATTTTAGTGGTCAACAAATTGGCGCCGTTTGTGAAAAAATTTGCACAATTTTCCACAAAATTCAAACCGCGGGTGAAAGTCTAGAAGTCTCATTATGAAAAAATGGCTGAAAAAATGAGTGATTTAGAGAGAAAAACGGGTGAGAATGAATTGGAGAGACAAAGTGAGCTCCCTGAGGATAGCGACTTCAATCCTAAAAGGTAGAGAGAGAAAATCCCAGAGATAGTTGTTAGTGAAGGAGGAAAAATTCCTAGAAAAAATAGAAATAGGCGACACAAGAAAATGTCCATAGCGCAAACAGTTTTAATTTGGCAGAGCAAGTCCAAATGTTGGTACAAAAAAATATTAGCAATGAAAGCCATGTCAAGCGGTTGAATCATTGATGAAGAAAAGGGCAAAGTCGAAGCTAGAGCACCAGCAGCGAGCTATTCCCACCCTTACAACAATCTTCAGGACTCTAGGCATTATCAGCCCATTGACCCGCTCAAAGAGCGAGAGCGTAGACCCGCAAGGTCCGCCAGTGTCTTCGATCGGCTTGGTGATGAGGTTGACTCCCATCAAATGAGGGCCCAGTTCCATGATGGGCGAATGGTGGTATTACTCTCAAGGGATCCCCTATACGAGCCAAGTTATTCATAGAGGTGTCAATTTGGGTCAGGCGGGCCTATGAAGTCCGGTGGAAATCCTGTCACCATTTTTAATTGCAATGAATTGGTCCGTTACCCCCAACCCCTCGGGGGGCCCCGCAACCAAGCAGCCAGTAGCGGTCGTCCCTTGCTCCATTCCTTCCTTCGGTTCGTCATGTCGCGGGTCCGTGAGCAACAAGCTCTAACTCTAGCTCTAACCGCTGGGTTATTTCTAGCTTCCTAGCTAGCTCCATGCGTGTGTGTGTATACTCACGTGTCCACGCACACACCCGTGTATGGCCACTACGCTCCTACGGAAAGCTCCTCCGTCGCTTTCCTCTCCTTCAGCTACAATACAAAAACAACCGGGGATGACAATCCCCGGGGTCTCTCGTAAGCTTATCTCCGGTAACTATCGTTACCTACGATAGAGCTTACTCGTTCCCCCGGCTCTTATCCGGCCTCTATGCGTCCTCGTAGAGGTTCGTCGCTCATTGTATTCGCTCCTCATCTCTGCTCCCAGAAAAAACCCTTGCCACTGCAGCGGGTTGCAGGCCGGGTCAACCCAACCCATGAAAATTGAATACGAAGCTAGTCCACCTGTCGGTCCATCCGGGTCGAGCCCATATGGGCGGCGGTTTCGACCCGTATGAATAAAAAATTAATTTTTTTTGAAATTACTAACTTATTTTACTTCAAAACAATGTTTACATTTATAGCAAAAAATGTGTTAAATTATTAAATAAAAAATAAATAACAATGATAAATTCGCATTTGTTATTTATAAAAAAATTGTTTACATGGAATTTATATCTTATTTTACATTGAATTTATTTCTAGCTTTGTGAATTTAAATAGAATGCAAATAAATAACAACTAAATGCATCACTATAGTTATATCACAAACGTATTTAATTTATTTCTTTAATATTAAACTACTGGCCCGTTTGACACTGAATTGTCTGGGGTCGGCGTTTCAACATCATCCGGCCTGTGAACAGCCCACCTGATTCACGGGTTGGACTGTGGTTAGGGGTCGATGCGGGTTTGGTCGGCCTACCCGTCTTGACACCTCTAGTTATTCATATGATGATGAAGGAGATGGGCCCACTAGGTTCTTCGAAGAAGATAATAACGATGATGATCTCTTGTTTTTCCATGAGATACGAAGCACTCCTATCCCTAGAGGTTTCGTAAGGACAAAATTGGACAAGTACACTGGGCAAGGCGATCCAATGTATCACTTGGCAGATTACAAAACAAAATTGGACAAATACACGGGGTGAGGCGATTCCATGTATCACTTAGTTGAAGTGCATAGCTGATAAGTGTGTATTACACGCTTATTTTTGCTTATACAATTGATATATAATCATGATTTTAGCAGATTTCTACTTAATTTCATATAAATATTGTCATTACAGGTAAAACTAAAAACGAGAAGATTCAAGCTTTAATGAAAGTTGATCGAAAGCATTTGAAGGTTGGCTTAATGGTATGGGAGTGATAAAAACCATTAAGAGAGCCATTGAAGGAATGTCACAAGTTTTAAGAGTGAAATTTAAGTTTCAAGAAGTTTGAGGACTGAATTGCACACTTCTAAAACTCGAGGAGGATCAAATTAAATTACTAAAGAAGTTCAGGGACCAATATGAAATCTCTTGGAAGTTGTGGGATAAATGTTGAAGAGTTTGGGGGGAGGGACCAAAGATGCACAAAAAACTTGAAAATAGGGGACCGAATTGCATAATTTTAAAAATTGAAGGACCAAATTATAAAATAGAGAAAAAATGGCAAACAGTGCCATGGTTTGCAATGGTTTGCAACCACAGCAAACATCAGCCGCGGTTTGCAAACCACAGCCCACGTGAGATTTTTTCTGTTAAGACTCAAGAATATTTGTGTCATTTTCAATTAAAACTAGTTTAAGGGGCGTAAATACTATAAAAAACCTAATTGAGGTCAAATTGAGGGTTGTAAAATCGAAGAAAGAAAGGAGAACTAAAGGAGTAAAGGAAGAACGACGAAGGCTTTCAAGATTGAGACGTGAAGATGGCGATTTTTTGGTACAAGATATTCAATTCTTTCTCGTTTTTCTTTAAATCTGGTTATGTATTCCCAATTCTTCATGTTTTCTTTTTTCTATATAATGAGTAGCTAAATTTATAGTTAGCACGGGCGGTATGTAACCTAGTTTTGATGCATTACTTTCAATTCTCAAGTTTTATGAAATTTATAAATTATTGACTTTGCTTCTTTCCTTCAAGCTTGAATTACTTGATCACTAGTTCATTGATTTGTTGATTTTAATGAGCCGAGAGGTGAGAGTTAGAGATACATTTGACAATTGGGTGAAAGTTAGAGATACATTTTTGCTATTGTTGCGGTCCTTAATTGAATTTCTAAGTGTTTAAAGGCGTTTAGCTAAGACTTATTTAGATTCACATAGAGATATACTGAGTTGACTTAACTAAATATGATTGATTTGAACTCGAGAGAGGTAAATTGATTTAATTTGTGAATACGACAGAATACAAATTGTAGAAATTGACTTGAGAGGCGAAGTTAAATGTGATAATTGTGGTGAAACTGTGAGTCCCAGCACTTTAATCATCATATTTACTTGTTTAATAGTTTTCTCTTTCTTAGTTAATCATCGTATAAATAAACACTTTGTCATAAATTTGTTTTCATCAAATACAAGGTAGAATTAGTTAAATTAAAAAATAAAATAGTCTTCGCAGGAATGATAATTCGGACTCATTAGGTTGTTAAATTGATAACTGTACACTTGCGATTTACAAATAACAAGTTTTTGGCGCCATTGTCGGAGACTATTTCTTTATTTGATAATGATTTAAATTATTTATACTTTGGTTGATTTTTTATTATTTTGTTTATTATAATAGAAAATAGATGTTCTTTGTATGCTATGTTCAAGAGACGGCGATCTTGAACCATTCGACTCTGAGATTGAACATACTTTCAAACGAAGAAACAAAGAACCCAACCAAAAACAACAAATTACTATGGAAAACGAACAAGCTAGAATGGTTGCCGCATAAGCAGCCCTATTAGCTGCTCAATAGGTTCAACACCAAATCAAAGTGGAAATTGATGAAGAAGATGTGCTGGTTGCACAGTTTGACTTCAGCGACAACTCTTGAGTGATCAAACATCTTATATCCTAATTTTGGGCAATATGATTTTTAACTCAAGGCAGATTTGACCAACTTATTCAGCAACAACATTCAATTTTATGGGAAGGCACATGAAAATCCAAATACAAGCATCTCTCTCAATCTAATCTCTCAAAATAATTTAAAAAAAACCAAACACACTTTACCTTCTCCAACCCGTTAAAGATTTTGGGAAAAAATGGCATAGATTCAAGTGCAACACCAGGCCTTGGCGGGGACTAATGGGGCTAATGGAGTGGCGGTGCCGGTGCCGACACCGAATGGAGGAGCGAGCCAGTTTTTGTCGACGTCGCTGTCTGTCGGGGATTTGGATTTCAATGTGATGGACTCTCAGCTATATGATTTGTTCAACCAGGTCGGTCAAGTATTTTAGTTCGGGTTTTTCGGATCTTGGCTGTGAAGACTCCTAAATTTTCAGTAAATTTTTTTTTTTTAATCTTTGTTTCAGGTCTGCTGAAGGCTTTTAGTAGCCTCAACCTGTACTAAAAAACTAACTTTTAAAATATTTTAATATCCTTATGTTGAATGCAGAGCATGTATTTGTGTCTCTGCTTCAGGTCTGAAGGCTTTTAGTATTCTCAAGTTGAGTTAGAAAATCAACTTTTGATTAATATTAGTATCCGTATATCGGTCCCAAATCAGACATGCCTATGTCTATTTTTAAGTTTATTATCTTAAATCCTAATACTCGAATTAAACTTATAACATACAATCTTTAAGATTTTAAAACTGAAACCAAAACTAAAACTTTAAGAATGTAAAAGACATAATTATTTATAAACTTGATTATATAAACTTAACCACAAATGTAGTAAATAAGATTCTCTTTCTTTTATATACATCGGGTTCCTAAAATTTACAAAATCATGTTTACCGATTTACTTCAAAGAAACAAAATAACATTATACCATACAAGAGAATCTTCAAAGAGTTTGAATCAAAAGAAAATGGTCATATTTCACGTGATGAAGTATAGAGTCCTCAAGAGCTCCAATGATATCGCGTTATAAATAAAAATCGTTTTATAACTTCTTTCTTTTACATATACTCCGGGAAATTGCGGAAAGTGAGTCCAAACTTCTCTTTTTGTAATGATATGATACTCCATTTCGTCATTGGACGTCCTTCTCCTCGTTTTACTACCTCGGTGTATCTTCTGTCCATTCTCTACAAAGTCATAAAACGACTTATAAGCTACGAAGCTTAGCGAGCAAAGCAACAAATAAGGCACATATAATAAGAACATGTTATCATTTAATCTATACAATTCATAAATACTACTTCTTATCCTTAGTTTATAATCTCATATGTGTTAAATAAAAATCAACACATGAGTATCCAATAACATAAGGAAACATCATCTTCATATTAAGCACCACATTTATATATTCATGTGAGAAAAACATAAGGCTGTACTTGAACAAAAATCTACATTCTTGAAATGAAAATTTAGTTCACATAATTCATCAATGAACCAATTATATACCCAAATATAGAATGCATATGCAATCAAATTTTATCTTGTCTTTGGGCCCTTCCCATACATATAAATTTGTACACCAAGCGCTCAAACATTGTGCTTATAATAGCATTAAGGTCATCATACTCTCTTCGAGCAATTCTTTTTCTCATTGGGATCCCAAAGGCTCTATGGCCTTAACTCCTCAAACAACCCTTGTGGTTAGGAGTTTATAAAAGGCCCTTATGGCCGGTGACCTTACTGATTGGACCATATGATCCATGAGACATTCAATCCCCATTGGTGTACATCAATGTAGGGAACTTAGTTATTAGTCATGATCCATTTTATTCTTGCCTAGAACATGAATTAAGGTTCTTTAAAGATCGTGATTACATATATCATCTCAAATATTTTCAAGCATGCTTTTATTTCAGCTTTTTAACAGGGACATAAGAATTAGACTTTGATAAAAATAAGAAATATATCACATGTATAACTTCCACATGTTGTTCCTGTGAGAGAGCTACTAGAAGCACGAATCTAGGAAATACTTTGAATTTTAACATCAAAACATTTTATTCTTGCAGAGGATATCAGAAGCACGAATCCAAGAAATACTTTGAATTTTAACATCAAAACATCTTAATGCAGAAGCTACCAGAACCACGAATCCAGGAACCACTTTGAATTTCAACATCCTTATCATTTAATTTAACAATCATAAGAAAGACCAGTATCCATTCTAAGAGAAATTCTAAAACCAAATAAGGTACTTGCTTGAGCATTTAGTAAATGTAATGTGAAAGTCTTTGTAAAATAAATTTACTTAGGGAAGTGAATGGATTAACCTGTAATCAAAACTTGAACACATAAATTTCTTGATTTCAAATAAGATAGATTAGAGTTGCTCAAAGTAAAACTATTCAACTTAATTAACAAAAAGATAAGTTAGGGTCATATGAAACTTTGGAACATTTGAATAGATTAAATTTCTATAACTGATTATGAAGATACAACCAAAAGAAAATTACTGCTGCTGGAAATAAACTCCATGAATTAAGTACATATAAGGCACTAATCTACTCTTTTAGAACCTTACAACTTTCTGGAATTGAATTACTTAATTCAATAAGTGAAAATATTATGTTAGAGTAAGAAACCCTATTGTTGGAAAGCTGAAACTATGATTTTAACCCCATAAAACAGCAACTTAACAATAAGAAAATGCATAATATCATTGCTGAATTTTTAAGAAAGAAAGCTGAGAAATAAATAGAGATTTTTAAAGCAAATTTCTTGGTTCTAACATAGGTTAAGCAAAAATTCTAGAATTCCAACTTAAACATCATAAATAAGAAGTGAACATAACCAAAATATGAATTACTGCATAATTCTTTCCTAAGAATGAACACATAAAATGCTTTACTCACTTTATTTTACATTTGGCTCTGATTTTATTTCTATGGCCGAAGTTTTCTATTTATAGAGGAAGCTAGAGGAGCCTTATGTATTGTTTGTTCTTTCTTATTTCCATGATTCCACTTATTTAATGTTTGATTGTCCCAATTTTGGTTATTTTATCCTTAAAGTGTACGTATATAGTATCGTAATATTATATTAATTTACTTTTGTCTTTTAAATTCTTCCAAACAGTCCCTAAATAGTTATGATTACATTTTGACACGTGTCCTCAAATTCATTATTTTAATAGAAAAATATGCAGATTTTTCATGTTGAGATATCATGTTCGGGTCAATATTTGAGGGTTCTAACGAGATCCAAACCAAGAGAACTTTATACCATTACGAAGTTCTAGTTACAAGCTTCGTAACGCATATACATGCAACATGAATGGATCACCCGACTGCTCGTACGACTCACTCAAAATAGGCTACTCGACCACGGAATTTTATACTTAGACAATTTTCCAGATGTTCTAAAATTTCACTCAACTTTGATTCAACTTTGGTTCGACTTTCTACGCTTATCCCAACTCGAAAAATCTATAAATTTGATTCCAAAATGAAGGTCTCAGTATGAACTTCTATGTGATATGACATGCACCATCCACACTCTACTGTGCTACTCGCGGAATGCTTAAAAAGTAGGCTCGAACACAATGGTAAAACTGTAATTATCCCAAATTTCTAGATTTTTGGTTCTGCCTTCAACTATTAAAGTTTGACTAATTTGGTCCTAATATTCCAACTTCAATTTCATTTAATTTGGTCCTTAAAACTTAATTTACACATATTTCTCTACTTTTTACATCATACACTATTGAAAATTTTCAATTCTTAAAGAAATTGATCTTTTTGAACTTGAAGTATACTTTTACATATTAATATACGATAAAAAATTTACACATGAAATTTTTGGAACGTTACATTGGTGAGTACTCGGCTACGGTTACATTAACTATAGCAGCCCACATGATGGTTAGCCCTCATTTTACTCATAGATTTGTATATGCACGAATCTTATTAATACAATTGGTTTTTTTATGAATCTGTATTGAAATGTATGTGAGTAATCTGCGATGTATATACTTACTGGTATTTATATTGTCGCTATGTTATTTTAGGCTAAAACTAGTAAATCTTTCTGTTATTCCTTATGTAATTTGGTTGTAGTTTTTATGAGCTATGTTGAATTGAAACCAATGCCACATTGAAGTAGTTCATTTTATGGGTAGGCGGGTTGATGAAGATGAAGTGGGTTTGGTTTTTTTAAAAATTATTTTAAATAATAGAATATAAAAAGGTTTAGGATTTATTTGTACTTTGAAAATGTTAGAGTGCAAATTGTAATTTTTTTTTTTTTTTTTCTATCATTTTAATTTATATAAGTCATGGGCAAAATTGTCAAAAAAGTCATTTGGATACCATTTGTACGAATAAATAAAAGAATGTGAATGATGTTTGCTAAAAAAATTGAATGAGAACAATAATGTTACAAATTTGAAAAAATGGAGACCATTACTATAATTAACCTAACTTATAATTTAAATTTAGGCAAAAATAGTCTTAAATACACTTCAATTGAATTCAAAATCAACTACACAAGTCTTGTCAAATTAAACATGCTCAAAATGAAACAATTTATACAATTAAATTAATAATTCACTCAAATTATATATAAACACGCTAAATCTAAACCCAACCCCCCCAAAAAAAAAAAAAAAAAAAAAAAAAAATTGTCTCATTAAACCTTCTTCTACACACACAAGCCTCTGCATTGTAATTTGTATGTCCCTTTTGTCTTAAGAATCCCCTTCTTTTTTTCATTTTTTTTTCATCAATAAAGTATCTTGTAACCAATTTTGTAGCGCCTTGAGACTATTTTTTCAATTCATGTTTCAAAGCCATGTGTACTCATCTAATCTCTCCTCTCTCTCTCCAGCTCCACAGTCCACAGTCCACACACGCGCACGTATTAAATAGATTATTATACCCTTATTATGAATTAAAATAATTTTAAAAAGACAAAAGAAAAATTAAAGGAAAAAAAATTTGCATCTTTTTCCCTAATCCTCCACCCTTGCAGACCCACTCCCGCCGGCGCCGCTACTAGCAATTTTAGAAAAAAGAAAAATATATATCCTACTAATCCTATCCTCATCCTAAACGTCGCCGTTCCAAGTTCCATTAGATATGGACAGAATCGAACAAGATTCGATCCTTGTATGGCTGGGTTGGTTTGGGCGTGGAGTACTGGTAGTAGGATGTTTGGGTGTTTTTCCTTCCCTTATATACTTCCCTTTCTTCTCCTTTTCCCATCATTAACACCTGGTAAGCACTAGCAAACTTACTACAAGTAAAAAGTAAAAATACACAAAGCATGTGACTTCACAAACTATATATAATTAATCACATTTTAAAAACAAAAAACACTCGTGGTGGGCTGCTTTATTAATATAAAAAATAGATAAAGTACAACAAACTACTACCATACAATCGTACACACATTTTATAGTACTGATCCACTTTTGACCAGTTAAATGGTTTCATGCAGTCATGCAGATATATATATAATATATATATATATATATATATGGCAGTCCAGGCCAGAGTTTCTTGCTTTGGAGGGAATTACATTTAGAGAGGAAGTATGTGGCGCTGTTCCATAAAAGAATTTGGCAGGATGCTGCCTATAGTACTGATCAAGAACTGATTTATGCGCCTTCCAAGAACATGTAATCCTCTGTGATCCCCCATAATCCTCCGGTAGCCCCATTGCAGAAACTCGGCTGCGGATAGCAATACAGACGACGCATATAGCACTGGCCTGATGCAGCCGGGGAAGAAGATTGATACTAGTGATGCCACTGCTAAATTACCAAACCACAACATACAATGATGAGCTGCAACGGAAATAGCTCGAGATCTAGTTGAGAAGAAGATCATACGAGAAGAAAATCTGAGGTGAAAATGATATGCTAAGTAATATAAGAAGATACTTGTACAGGCAATTCGCATGGTTCCAGGGTGAGTATCAAATGGATTTTCGTTTTGATTTTTTCTCTGAGACTTCAACTCTAAGAGAGCAACAAGTAGAGGAATGATAAAAACGAGATTCTCGTGGAAGCGAGTGTTTGATTGGAAGAGGTTGAAAACATAGTATCTTATCATGATTGATGGTAAGAAAAGAAATCGTAATAGGCTTAGACAAGGAGACTGGAGAAGGTGATTCCTTGAGCAGCAGCAATCTGCTACTTATAAGTAGTCACTTTGCCAAATACCACTCTTTTTACTTGTTTTGGTAGGCGAGGGTGTTGATTGGAAAATCTTATTGACAAGATAAAAAAATGACAACCCTTCCAAATAACATTTGCTCTTTGGGTCTTGTGTCGACAAGACCCCACAAGACCCAAAGAGCAAAAAGAGCAAATGTCAACATTTGCTCTTTGGTGACATTTGCTCTTTGGGTCTTGTGTCGACACGACCCCACAAGACCTAACCAAAGAGCAAATGTTATTTGGAAGGATTGTCATTTCCAATCAACATCCTCGCCTCCCTTCATTTTGCTAAACACTTGAGTGGGTGTTTAGCAAAATTGTCATACAAAAGATCATTCACTAGAAAATGGTCTTAAAAATAATTTTTTAGATATTTCTCTTCTAACTTTTATACTCGTTATTTATTAAATGGTGAGATACACGATAGGTCATAGATGGTTTATTTAAGTGATTTTGTTAGAGAATTTTTTTTTTTTTTTTTGCAAGTTATTTAAAGAGGTTTACAAAAAGGAAGTTGATTAATAAATGAAGGATTTAGTGATGATGTGTAAAAAATAAACAAATATTTAAATATCATATTTTTACAATGAAATATTATTATTAAAATATAATTTATTTTTTCTTAATTTATTTCTTAGTTAAATTAAAGGGGCACTATTTTAAATTGTCGTACATGTCACCCAAAATTTCAGGGCCGGCCTTGCTAATTAATTACATTGGAATTTAATAAAATTATTCTTCACGTATGATTAAATTTATTTTGAACGAGAAATAATTTATGGCTAGTCTAAATTTTTAAATCTTATTCTCCGGTTCTATCTAAAAAAAAAAAATTTCGGCCATTTACTTTCGCTTTCTTAGCCAAAGTCGATTCACTTTTCAATACCAAAAATACTTAGCCAAACAACCGTTTAAATTATGTCATTTCCATCAAACAAACAGCCCTTACAGAAGCAATAAAACTGCCTTCCATTATAGAAAAAAGGGTCCAAAGAACATTTCTTTTTGCAGCCATGTTCATTCCATTCTTCCCCCACTCTCCCATCACCAAGTAACTACATTTCTCCACCTCATTAACCTACCATAAGGTCACGTTTTCCCCCCAAATCAAAAAAGAAAAACGCCCTTACAGTGTGGATATTTTTCCCATATTTCAGCTAAAACCAGCAACCTCCATGATCATCTAACTGCTCCACAACTTTTCACTTTCTTTCCCCCCACTTACCCTCATTTGTTAACCAATTTTCTCCCCAATAATGTCCCAAAATTAGGCCATTTCCTCCAGCAAAATCAAAAGAAAACGTCCGGTTTTGTCGCCATTTTTGAGAGAGTTTTCGCCCATATATCTCTCATTTCACCCTCATTTGCACTCCAGCTTTCGGTCCCCAGATTAGCCATAAGTTCTAACTTTTATTTTCTTTAACACTTCACTTTTTTCACTCCAATTTCGTCCATACAGCAGCCCAGAAACCAGTCCTTAAGTTAAGCAAAAACTCCCTTTCTCCTTCATCATTTTCGGTCCAGTAGTGAGCATTTCCAGCAATCTTCACCACTTCATTCCAATTTTTGGCCAGTAGAAAAAGGACCTTAACCTTGCTTTTAATTCACTAAAGTTCCTTATATATATATATATATATATATATAGTGTACGGGTCTTGATTTTGAAAGTTGCAGAAACGAATTTTGGTCCATCAAATTCTCAACCGAAATTTATATTTATGAAATTCTATATATTTTTATGAAAATTTATTTTAGTCCTAAAAATTAACTTAAAAAATGTTAGAAATCCGCCTAAACGGACTTTTCATAATTGGTATTTCAAACATGGTTTCATCAAGTGAGTACTATCTAGAACGCGCTGAGGCAGTAAAAAATGTTTACATTTAGTTTGTTATGGATCCTAAGTGGTGGTTTGGCCATCATGTAGGTAGCCATAGGGCAGCACATATTAGGGTGATGAACTACGAGTTTGTGACAACAAGATGTTGGCTTTAATTGTGTGGTTACCATTTTTTAAATGTGGAGGTTAAAAGATCAAACCT
>CM042666.1:7546856-7571563 GCA_023638005.1 Forsythia suspensa
CATTATACAAATCTTCACTACATTACGTAAAGATGTCTACTAAGTTATATTTCACGTTTAAATTGTTGTAGCGGGACCGAGACCCAGGTGGCGAGAATTATTGATTCGTTCAGACGTTCACGCCTTTTGGGATGGCAATTAGGTGAACCCACAGCGGTTGGTGACTATGTGAGGACTTTTAAATGATGTTAATATAATTTTATCCGACATGATATTATTATTTTTTCACTAAATAGGATAAACTTGTTAAGTTGAGAGACTCAACATACAGTGTCGCCTCCGTGGCACGTCATTAGCAGGCGTGTTATTGCAAAGGAGGTTCTCGGAGAGCACGAGTCACGTCCGTGGGATTGGACGTGTTTCAAGGGCACATCTCACTCATTAGATTCGATCCTGCATCGAAGGCTCCACAAGGAACTTCCCATCAATTCTCCGAGTCCTCTAGAATAACGATCCTCGATTTGCCATGTACGAGTCTCGATTCGCCGAATGCGTGGAAATTGAGCTTCGAAAAATAGCATACCAGTGGTTGTGCCGAGGAGGACGATAACGGGACGGGGACGAGGACGAGGACGAGGTTTGGGAGATCCAGTAGATTTTAGATTTTTATACATTATTTCAATTATTTGAAAAAAAAAATTTTAAAAATTCAAATTGTTTATAGCGACGACAATGTTGTTGTTGTAGGAAAACAAATCAATTAGATTTAGCGACGACATAGTTGTCTCTATATTAGAAGTACATATAGCGACGAGATAATAGCGACAAATTTCACGTCGCTACTATTGTAGTGATCAAAATCAACTACACAAGTCTTGTCAAATTAAACATGCTCAAAATGAAACAATTTATACAATTAAATAATAATTCACTCAAATTAAATATAAAGACGCTTAACTCTAACAAAAAAAGTCTCATTAAACCTTCTTCTACACACAAGTCTTTGCATTGTAATTTGTATGTCCTTTGTCTTAAGAACCCCTTCGACTTTCAAGTTTTTTTTTTTAATCAATAAAGTATCTTGTGATCAATTTCAGTAGTGCCTTGAGACTATTTTTTCAATTTAGGGATGGCAAAACCCCGTCCCCGACCCGCCCGCCCGCCATGCCCCGACCCTAATGGGGGAATCCCCTGACGATTACTAAGCAGGGGGGGGATCATGGTCCCTACCAGATTACCGAACCCGCCCTGCTTATTTTATTTTTATATTTTAAAATTTAAATTGTATGTAAAAAATAAAAATAATATAATATAATTAATTAATTAATTAAACAGGCGATAAATGGGATTTTTCTATACCCGCCCGCCCGCCCGCCCCGCCTCGATCCCCGCCCGCTTCCAAAATACCCGACGGGTGGGTATGGGAATGGCCGCCCGCCCGAACCCGCCTGCCATCCCTATTTCAATTCATGTTTCAAAGCCATGTGAACTCTCTCTCTCTCTCTCTCCGACTCCCCACGCGCGTATTAAATAGATTATTATACCTTATTATGAATTAAAATAATTTTAAAAGACAAAGAAAAATTGAAATTAAGGAAAAAATTGCATCTTTTTCCCTAATCCTCCACCCATGCAGATCCACTCAAGCCGCTACTAGCAATTTTAGAAAAAGAAAATATATATCCTCCTAATCCTATCCTCGATCCTAAACGTCGCTCCAAGTTCCAAGTTCCAAGTTCCATTAGATATGGATGAATCGAACAAGATTCGATCCTTGTATGGCTGGATTGGTTTGGGTGTCTATGGATCGGTAGGATTTTTGGGTGTTTTCCTTCCTTTCATATTTCCTTTCCTTCTCCTTTTCCCATCATTAACACCTCGTAGCACTAGCAAACTATATTTAGGTTTGAGAAATGGCATATTGGATCGGTCACCATATTGCTTTGATACCCAAGTTATTGTTTAAGGAAAGTTATCAATTTCTTGGCTATTTGTTTTATGAGTTTAAAAGTAATTTTAAAGTAGATTTTAAGAAAAGTTAGTGAGACGTGTGGTTGAAAAATTGATAAAGTTGTTGATCCCATAAAATATGTGATTGGAAATGAGTTTAAATTTTTTTTTTTAAATAAACTTTTAAAACATTCTCGTAAACAATGTAAACCACCGTATGACTCATTCTCCTTTGGACCAAATTGAAGAAAATCAAAATTCGATTACACGCTTACATCCTACAAAACAAGCCCTTGACCTTGCATTGAAGGGAGAGCTTGCGTAATTCACTTCCGTTCCGTCCGCTCAGATCGGGAGGGAACAATCGACAACCCATGCGTTCTCATGTATATTTGAAGGTATAGTATGATCCATTCAGTTGGATTTCACTTTTTCAATTTTACTAATGATACTATGCATAATCACCGATTTTCTTTGTCAAGCCTTTCAAAAGAATCATGACATTACGCACTATGAGATACGTCTCCACGCAAAAACTCTTCTTCGAGAATTAAGACAAGGGTTGGGAGAACGCTCGAGAAGTAAAAGATTTTTGCTCAAGACATGACATTGATATACCCAACCTAGATACCAATGTTGGTCGTGGTCACAAGCAAATTACTATTGAGCATCATTATCACTTGATATTTTCAATGAAGCCATAGATTATCGATTGACGAGTTGGATACAAGATTTAATGAGACATCGTTCGACTCCTTCAACTTAGTGTGGTTTTGGATCCTAAAAATTCATTTGAATCATTTAATGCAAATGATATTTATGATCTTCTTGTGAGTTTTATCCTGAGGATTTTGAACGTCAAGAGAGAAATGTCTTGTTGACCGAATTGAAATATTATCGTGATGATGTAGTTCGTGGTCCTCAATTTGAAGTACAAACGCTTTCAAAATTATGCGAGATGTTGGTTAAAACACGAAGGTGTGAGGATTACAAGATGATAACTATATTGATTCGCCTTGTGTTGACATTACTGCTTTACGCGACAACCGAGAGTATTTTCAGCAATGAAACATGTGAAGATGTCAATTCGCAGTAAAATGGGTGACGAATTTCTTGCTAATCGTATGACAATTTTTGTTGAGAGGGAGCTTGTTCATAAAATAGATATAGATTCTATTATAGATGAATTTGCAACGTAAAAGATCGTCAGCACAACTTTCTTTTGCTAATTTTATATCTTGAATATTTTGTACAATGAGTTATTGTAAAATTTTTAAAATTATGACTTGTTTGAAAATATTATATTCTCATTCTCATTAAAATAGGGTAAAAAATTTCCGGGCGCCGAACCCCATATAATTTCCCTCCTCCGCCACCCCTATACCATATCCTGCTCCGCCTTGCTAAAAACAATACATTTTACTAAAGCTTGCTTTTTGGGTTTGATTGAGAATTTTGTAGTGACTAACACTAGTTTGTCAATTGGTTGCTTTTTGTTCAATCTTTTGGTCCCAACTTTTGGTAGAGTGTATTCTGCGCAAACCCGGCCGATTCTGTGATCGAAAATAGCAATGGCAGCAATTTGGGCATTTTGGAAGAGTGATACTTGGGGTGGGCGGTATTGGCTTTCATGGTCTTCCTCAAGATAATGGTGCTTCACACCTGGCCATTTTATTGTTTACCCGAGGTTTCCTTCTCACTGCACCGAACTTTCCCAATACGATCAATGCTCGATGTTTTTGAGTCTCCTTGCTTTCCTCCTTATGATCAAAATGTTAACAACTCCAATAGAGCACGGGTTGCGGATTTAAACCGCAATGGTCGACTTGTTATAATTTTTCTTGATGCCCTCGGTATTGTTCATATTGCTCTCGGATACTTTGTTACGGCACTTGCGTAATTTTAGCCCGATTAATCACATAAATCAAAACTCTTTTACTAAATCATCCTTATCACCTTTTAAAATCCTTATTACGAGTTTGATTTGTAGTCTCGAGTACCTTCTATGCGGAAAGACTTTGACTTCATCCTCAATCGATTTGCTTTTGCATTTTCACCATGTCTCGATATGCATTTTCGATATTTTTGAATGTTCTATTCTTGAGTACCCTTGTTCAACTATCTACCTTTTATTTCCATTTTATTGATAGTATTACAGGTGAAGAAACAGATGGATAAGCTACAAGTAATTCGTGAACTTGCTAGTAACTTGCAATCAGCTGTAAATTTTCCGGCTATAGCAGATCCACCACCACCGGGTTTGTGTTGATTATTAGGATTTCACTGCTTTATTAGGATTTGAAGTTTATTAAGAATATTGGTTAATAAATTTTTTCTTCGCAAGATAAAAGCTCATAAACTATTATCTTTAAGGGTTAGTGGTTTATGATTAGTATATATCACGCTTTTAGGTCATTCAAATGTGGGTGGTTATTTTGATTTTATCCTCTTGTAATTGGCTATATAAAGCCTACCGCTTGTAGTCAATTTAATTCATAACTTTTATCTGTGACTTTTAAATATCATAGTTGCTTTTCTGCTATTTAGTATCGAGTTCTCATCATAGGGCTGGTTTCGTTTAGTAATAAGCAGCAACAGCGCTTTAGTGGTGCGCTAAAAGGAATGGCGGGCAGATACTGAGCTTTGTGCACCAGCGATCCCAAATTTGATGGTCACTATGATCATCGGTCGACGTGTTAATGAGGAGCATCTTCCGCTCAAAGGATTACCTGGTCTTAGGAGAATGGGATAACGGTAGCAGAGTGCATTTTTGGGACGAGTTGATGTACACAAAGATAAGTGCTATTGAAGAAGCAAAGTCAAGGACTCAAAGATAAAATTATCTGCTTCCAGCTATAGATGGAGTATTATGGAGACTACACCTACAGTGGACACAAGAAAGCACATTTGGGAATTCGACTGGAGGCAGAATATCAGTGCGCTCCACCAAGGTGAAGCGGCAGACAGTTGCAAGCTCTTCAAGAGATTTCAAACTCTCTACATGAAGGAAGGAGAGACCGAATGATTATTTTTGCTCTGCATTTCTCACTATAGCCAACAAAATGAAGGCTCCCATGGTGAGAAACGGGTCAAATGGTTATTAATGAAAAATTTTTGAGGTCTATGACTTCAAAATTTGACTATGTGGTATGCTCTATCAAGAATCCAACGACTTGATACTTTGACCATTGAGGAGCTGCAGAGCGCTTTTACTTGTCCATGAACAAAGGATGAATGGCCATAGAGAGGAGGAACATGTTCTAAAGGTTGTTCGGCGAAGATGTAACGTAAAGAAGAAGAGGTCGAGGAACGATGAGAGACAAGAGAAGAGGTAGAGGAAGACAATCTTTTAATGGGTGCTATTGTGGAATGCTTTAAATGTTATAGCAAATTAGGCACTTTAAATATGAGTGCCCTAGTCAGAGACAGGAGCCAATACGCAGCAGGTAGATGAAGGAAGAAGAAGTCATTAATGTCTTATGTAGATCTCAACCAAGCAAAAAGAGAAGAGGTGTGGTTTCGATAGCGGATGCAAAGAAATGCACATGAGTGGAAATTAAAGAATGGTTCTCCTGATTCGATGAATGCTTCAAACAAACAACGAAGCTTAGCAACAACACAAGGACGGCAATTTGTGAGAAGTGAAATGTCGATCGCAAGTAAAGGGAATCACTTAGATAATCTCTCGGGTTTACTACATTCTCCGAGTTGAAAATAATCTGCTTAAGTGGGACAACTCAGTAGAAAAGTGTCTATTTATTTTGTTCCAACATGGAAGTATATGATCTTTCATCCTTCAAATGCGGTCCGATTATGCAACCGAGACGAGTATGAACAGGATGTTTGTTGTGCTTCCGCACCATGACGCCTAAAGCTCCTACTTGTTTCCCCAGGTTATGACGTAAAATACAACTCACCTATGGCTGCATCAGACCGGTATTTGAACTTCAAAGGGTTGAGAACCTTCAAGACAAAAATATACGTCAGCTTTGCTTTTCACTTAGAGCCCCTACAAAGCTTTGCGACGATATGTCTAGTTGGTAAAACAACATGAGAAATCCATTCCTAAAAAGAGTTCATGAGGGCCTCATGCAGGTCGGAGCTTATACATGCGGACATAAGCGGTCCTATAAAGCCTCGCATCAAATAGCAATAAAGGTATTTGTTAAGTTTTATCGATGACTTTAGTCGTAAAACTTGGGTTTACTTTTTCGCATGAAAAGTCAAAAGCTTTTCTTTGTTTTTAGAAGATATAAAGCATGTGTTGAGAAAGAGATGTGCATATATTAGATGCTTAAGGACCTGATAGGTGGAGAATTCAATTCAAATGATTTTGTTGAAGTTTTGTAAAGCGTAATGGAATGAGCGAGCAATTAATCTGCCTTTATACCCCGAAGAAAGCGGAGTTGTTGAGAGAAAAAATAGGACAATCATGAATGTGGTATCGTTCTATGCTCTCGAGAAACAAGTTCCTAAAGTTTTTTCTGGCTCAAGCAAGAAGTGGAGTGTGCACATTCTCAATGATCTCCAACTTAGTAGTACAAGATAAAACTCGGAAAAAGAGCATGGAGTGGCATGAAACCTAATGTGGAGTATTTTAGCGTCTTTGGTTGTATGGCTCCTGTGCGCATACCCAGATCAAAAGAGGACCAAGTTGGATGATAAAAGCTACAAGTGTGTCCTTCTTGGCGTGAGTGATGAATCAAAGGCATACATGTTGTTTGATCCGAGCTTTCAAAGTAGTTGTCACACAGGGATGTTGTATTTGAAGAAAATGAAAGTTGGAATTGGAATAGAAGTCAAGAAGAAGTAGGGCTTGACATCCTTGAATGGGGTGTGACGATGATGAAATTAATCAAGAAAGGAATGAAATTGAAGAAGAGACTAATGAATATGAGAAATGGTAGTGCTTCAAGTGGAGTTGGTTCAAATGATGTTAGCTCATCCTCTAGCCGGTCCTAACGAGAACTCACGCTAGCTCAAATGAAGAAAGAGTGAGAAGAGAACCACCTTGGATGCGGGGTGATTATGTAATATGAGAGGAAGCTTGTCAAAAGATGAAGGTTTGGATGCTATGATTATAGCTACGAGGATGATCGAATCACATTCGAAGAAGGCATATCAAGAGCAAAAATGGAGGAATGCAATGAATGCAGATTGAGTCGATTGAGGAAAACAAGACTTGGAGTTGACAACTCTACGCGGATGGAGTGAAGTCCTATTGAGCAGTTAAATGGGTGTTCAAAACTAAACTCAACGAAGTGGAGAGAAATAGACAAGTACAAAGCGAGGCTAAGTGGATGAGGATATGCGCAGCCGGGTATGGGATTGATTATACGAGGTTTTTGCTCAGTTGCAAAGCTTGACACTATTCGATTGATATTTCGCTCTAGCAACTCAACAAAGTCATGGGATGTTTTTCAGCTTGGACGTAGCAAGCGCTTTCCTTCAAAGTGAGCTTAGTGAAGAAGTCTTTGTAATGTTCACCTCAGGATACGAGAAGAAAAGTGAAGAAGGCATAGCTGCATGTTTCGAGAAAGGCATTATATGGGCTCAAAGCAGTGCCCACGAAAGCATGAGTACGACAAGATTGAAGCTTATTTTGTTAGAGAAGGCTTTGAAGTAGTGCTCTTGTGAACACATTGTTACATAAAAGTCGAAAGGAGGAGGTAAACTCTTAATTGTCAGTCTTACGTTGATGATTTAATTTATCAATCGCAATGATAAGAGTATGTGTGATGAATTTAAGAAGTCGATGATGTTAGAGTTTGATATGTCCGACTTGGGGAGGATGAAATTATTTTCTTGGGGTTGAGGTGCTACAAAGTTCGAGGATGGAATTTTGTGTGTCAAGGAAATATGCTCGTGAAATTTTAGAAAGGTTGCATGGACAAGAGTAACTCAGTGAAGAATCCAATAGTTCGTAGGTACTAAGTTGTCGAAAGACTGAGGCGGTACTAAAGTTGATGCAACTTTGTTTAGCGGTGGTTAGGTGATCTCATGTAGCCTTGATCGCTACTAGACCTCATTTGACGATGGAGTAAGTGTTATTAGTAGGTTCATGTCTTGTCTGCCGGGCTTCATTGACTTGCTGCAGCAGGAGAGAATACTGTGGTATTTGAAAATTTACAACTGAGTTGGGGATCCTTTACAAGAAAGGAGGGCGTTGCCTTAAGGATCTTATAGCTTACCAGCAAGTGATTTTAGCTGAGGACTTGGATGATCGGAAAAGAGTACCCTCGAGGATATGTATTTTTGCTTGGTTACGGAGGCGGTGTCATGGTCGTCGAAACGACTGTGGTGACTTTAACTACCTCTTGAGGCGAGGGTACATAACCGCCGCACTCTTGTGCTTGTCAAAGTGTGTGGTTGAGAAGAATTTTGGAAAAGGCTTGGTTTATGCTCTTGGGAACAAGTGTACCTACTTGTTTTGTGCGACAATAGTTCAACTAATATTAAGTTATCAAGAATCTTTTGTTACGCATGGTCGGAAGTAAATACATTGACATTCGCTTCCATTTCGCCGTGATCTTGCAAGAGATAGCATTGATGAGCCGATGCATTGCAACACTCAGCAGAACAAAATTTCTTGATATAATGACAAAACTTACGAAGTTGGAGACATTCTTGAGGCAGTATGATTGGAGTTTGTGAGGTTCTGATATAAAGCGAATCTTTGAGAGTATTGATCCACTTTTTTAATAAACACACCATCAGCAGCCCGATGTGGTTTTATACCTCCATCGGGGAAGGCCGGGGTTAAGGAAGTGACCATATATAAAAGCTCGTAGTGGTACAAGGAGGGGCATAAAAGCACGACCTCCAAAAGCGATGGAAAGAACAAATGCAAATGCGAAGCAATCGATAAATGAGGAGAGTACTACCTCCCGTACAAATCTCTAAAACGGAAGCTATAAGCGCACCCAACGGTAGGAAGTCCGAAATCATCGATACGGACTGGGCTGCGATGTCGTGGTGGAAGATCACGAGGCTGTACTCATAATAGTGGCGTCGGTCCCCAGCCTCACGATACAAGAAGATCGACCTTTGGTTGCCCTCTCGGAAGATGTGAGTGATGGTATCCTGTCGATTAACTGGTATTAGATGCACATTTGATCTCTGGTAGAATTAGCCTTTGAATGTGCCGCGAGGTCCTCCTCGGCGGTGATGCGTTGGATACGCGCTAATCAAGAGTCGGCTCCACCCACATGGTCACGATAACCCGAGTCCTGCGGGCAGGAATGATCCCGTCTGAGTATGGCTCAGTAGCTCACTTCCGAGGATGATCGTGCGTCCATAGAAAAGAAGAATGCTTTAGAATCTCTGACTGTCTGGCGAGATCACGATTAATCCCTCCCTTAATTTAACAATCCGTCCTCATGGCGCGTCCGCCAGTGTTGATCCTTGGGATCCCACTAATTAGATCCTTGAGAGAAAACTAAGGTGGGAGGAGGAGGGGAGAGGGTGGTAATAATGACATAAAAAGCGGGCGATGTCCGTATCTCAGCGATGGATGTCTTAGTCATAAAAGCGGCTTTGTGTCACGAAGCAGATGGTGTGAAATAAACTTTCCAAATGATCCTCCTCGGCTCCATAGCTATATCCTACGTAGCAGCATCATTCCTCATGATCCCATAAAAACCGTAATATCAATAGAGAAATGATCGTCGCATTATGTGTCGTCAACGACTATTGACGAGAATCTCCAAATGCAGGCGTCTTTGGGAGGTCCCTCGGCGGCTGAGGGTGATACTGAAAGATGTAAAGTGTCTCCAAGCGATGTTCTGGCATCCGGACTATCCCGATGAATAAGTCTTTGAATAGTCCTGCATAAGCCCAGGGGCGGCCTTTGGCGCATCCGACGCTATATGACTCCTGTCAGGATCTACGGGATCGCCCGCGTCCCATTTGGTATAAGCCACCGCCACAATCTCCAGCAGGAAAAAGGAAATGGGTGGTCGGGAATAATCGAACTCATATCATCAAGTGCTCTGACGACTGGTGCTCTCCCATGCAGACAAGTTGCCATCACGAGACTTGGTGGCTCAAATCGCCATCACAAGTGTCCAGTCCACTCTGGTACGATCTCCGCCAATGAGATGATAGGGATGCTCCTGTCTGCTCGACCATGGTAAGTGGAGCAATCGACTTGAGTCACGTCAATATTCCGTCAATATCATCGAAGAAATCGTGCACTGGATGGAAGAATGTGGTAAGCTAGCGAGGCCGATCATTGAAGTAGTATAAGCCCATCCAGACAATCATGCGAAAAAAATATGTGACCCCGCCACCAGCTTCCGTACAATGCTGTGGGACTACGGCACATGTGGTCCTGTAAACTTAAATGAGTCTCCCAAGCGGGTGAAGCGTAATGAGGAGCGATGGCGATTATCGAGATGTATTGCGCATTGATGCCACCGTAAGCGGGCGAGAGTCCTACGAGATGCGAATAGCCACCATACCTTGATAGAAAGTGTAAACAAGGTCTGTATGCTTACTTCAAATCCCGGTCCTCTCTCCTCGTTAAAGGAGACATGAGTCCTTCCATCTCTTTCAATGAAGGCGATGGGTATGATCTTTAAGGTCCCGGAGGAATCTGTAAGATGCTCTCTAGCTTCTTCAAGGCAGCATGGGGGCTTCAGAATCTGAAGGTAGAGAGGAAGAGAAAACGGAACCGAATAGAATCAGATAATCCGTCCTCGGGTGAAAGTAGTCCTCGAGAAGCCCAGTTGAGATATCACCTTTCATTACTTTACAGATGAGATCTCATCGATATACAGGAATATCTTACGATGCCCTTTGAGCGAGACGCTCTCAAAGATAAGTGAAGCTTTCTAACTGCTTTGGTGTGGCTTATCGGATCTTTCAAAACACATGTATCTCTATTTGAATAGTAACTCGTCTGGGTAAAATAATCCAGCTCTTATCTCTATTCACTAAGCTGGTAGAAGCTTCGCTTTCGTAGTGCTCGATACAATGTGGGACCCGTCCTAATGGTACATACGGCCAGTTAGCGGTAATGACCGTATCATGCCGAAACATAGATGTGAGATAGAGCATCCCTCCGTAATGCGTAAGCCGTAGAAGCTATCTAGCGTCTTTCTTGGGAAGTAAGGATCTTGCTTGAAAAATAGTCGGCCCGCTAGAATAAATAGCGATGGAGAGATGGGATCACCCACCAGCCGAAGTCCCTAGATGAGGGAAAAACCACGTGATCTACCGTTGTTGAGGGGCCGAAAGTGGCTTTCACGAGATGCACCTCAAGTGTCAGATCTATCCAATATAACATCAAATCAAGCCCTCAAAGCAGAGATCAAGGAAATATTAATCCGGTAGATGTCCATGGGCCTGTAGCCATATCTGGGCTTGGGGATAGCATTACCCCTTGCACCTTCGTATCGGTGTATTGTAGAAGCTCACGTACAGGAGGATGTTGTCTGATGAGTAAATCACGGGATGGATAAACTACGGTCTTTGAAATAATCGAGGAAGTATATTTACTCGGTCAGTAGATTCAACGACTTGTAACCAACATTAAAAGCATGCATAAGTGATGAAGAGCAAAACTCGGACCATGAGCATGCGTTATCGGCTTGGGGATCAATCTTATGATGGTGAAAACCTGCAGGGGAAGGCCCCCTATGAAAGTTCCGATCTTGCTGAAAACATCGTAAAGGATAATGTCCCAACACTCCACAGAAAAATGTTGAAGAAAATCCATCGGCCCATTCCTTTATCGGGATAATCTTGAAAGATAGCATCAAGAACCTCGGCCCAATCGGTGTTAAATTGGGTTGCAAATTATCCTCGTGGGACACCAGTCTTAGGAATAATGTCGGGTCGAATAGAATTCGGCCAATTTGAGGATATTGACAAGCTCTTGAAAATGGCAACGGTAGTAGAGTGATAAAAGTCTCACGATCGTCAGCCACTTCCTCAAAATAGGAAGTAATAGGCCTGTCCAAGATGGGATCCTCTTATCCCTGCACCCGTGAGATGAAATCTGACCGGGTGTTGTGGTCTCCCTACTTAAACCCAATGAGCCCTGCCTTTTGTTTCCAAAAACACCACTCGGCCGGATAAAAAAGTGCGGTTTGGGGCTGCACAGGCACGGTGTAACGATATAAATTGAGGTTTGTGAGTAGGATCACTATCGCCAGCCGGACCTGCCTCTTCCACCTACTCTGCATCACGACTTCCATTGGAAGATGTCACCCAGACACATGTCGATTCCACAGGCGAAGGCCTGTTTGGTGCTAAAAATCTTACTCTGGCGGTCGTTCCGTGTGATGAGTCGCGAAAGACCACTTTTGGATAAAACTCAAAAAGTCATGATGTCTAGACGAAGCGTTGAGGAATCGAAGCAGATGAGAGTCTAAGTAGTCATAAGTGGACCCTTTGAATCAGGCGGCGGATCGTGATCGGAAGTGCCCGGTTCGGATCTGGGAGCAGAAGCTAGAAGCAAGAAGAACCCGGCTTCTTGGGTTAATCAACTTTTCATCCCATGGTTCGGCGGTCTCCCATTGGTCAGCGTATCTCACATGTTTGCCATCGACACCGACCGTCAAGTCCACAATCCATCATCATGTCTGCGAAATCGGATGTACCTACATGTCTCGAGTGTTGTTATGGCCGGTCGCTCGCCATTTACGAGCAATAAAATTCAAGTCTCCCCGACCATCCACGGCCCGTCACCTACAAGAAAATGCTGGTGGTCCACATCCGTAAAATCCACTGCGCCCGTAGGCAGACGAACAAGCGTAAAGCGGGGTAATATACGCCGTTTGAAGCGATGCGGGATCCACCGACTCCCCAATATTGGAGGGTGGGATGATCAACACATGGAAAGCAAGCATAGTCCCCCAAATTCCAAAAGCACCAAATTTTGGAAGCTCATTCCTGAGGCCCACATCAAATCACGAGAGATGTTCGTCCGGATAAGGTCAAGTTTTTCTTCCCAGAATAAGCTCCAAAATCGGCTCCAAAAATCACTAAGTAAACTGGTGAATCCCAGACAATTTCTTAAAGGCGTCTACGGCATTGATCTTGCCCGCTCCTCTCACATTCAAATGATAGCACACATCAAAGGGATTGGTTTATGTGGCCCGAAGCACACGCGACTCACGAGTGCGCTTTAGCGTTATACAGGCGAGGAATATCAACACCTTTCGAGGACTTCTTCCTCACAGATAAGTGATGAACCCATCGATTCTTGTCTCTCTCCTAATCCCACCAAGTCCTCTCAGAAAATTAAGTCGAAAGTGTCCTGGCGGTGACCCATTTGGATGGGAACTAGCGATGTCTGCGGTATAGGAACCTCAGCGTTCTCATGGCCGACTAGGATGCAGGAGTTTATGTGGATGAACTCTTGGTACATGGGCTTGGCTCACGGCTCGATATGGGATACTCACGAGGAACTGCCATTATATGGTCAGCGGTGGATCAAACGATTATCTACCCGGTGGTAACTGTTACGGACATTAACATGGAGGGACTCACTTTCTCTCAAGCGAGTATTACATTTTAAAAGGGAGGGATTGTTGATTATTAGGTTCTTGTTTTAATAGGATTTGGGTTTATTAGGAATATTGGTTAATAAATCTTATCTATAAGATAAACTTTATGTCTATAAACTAAAAGCTTATCTATAAAGGGTTATTGATTTAGGATTAGTATATTATCACGTTTTAAATTAATTTCAAATGTAGGTAGTTGTTTTTGATTTAATCGGCACTTGTAATTGGCTATATAAAAGCCCATTTGTTGCGATCCGATTTAATTCGTATTTTTCTTATTACGAAATGTCATGAGTGTATTTTCAACGGTTTTGCAGCGTCTAAAAAGGGTGATCATATGTTTTATTTATTCATTTTTGATATGGTATTCAGGACACGTAGGTCTTTTCTAGAGTTAGCAATAAAAGGCATATATTCAATTATTAGAATACATAGCCTGTCCATTTGGTATAATAGTTTTGTACACTTTACTGGATATTGGATATTTGAGGAATTCTTAGAATGCCTTCTTGCAAAACCAGCATTGTGTTTTTGATAAAAGGCCTTGTTTATTTCAATTGTCTTTCTCTTCAAACTAGTCAAAAGTAACTTTTCAGCAAACAATAAATTGAGAAATGGCATATCTACTACATATAAAAAGTAAAAATACACAACTATAATTAATCACATTTTAAAAACAAAAAAAACAAAACTCGTTGTGGGCTGATTTATTAACATAAAAATAGATAAAGTACAAACCCTTACAAATCGTTCACACATGTTATAGTATTGATCCACTTTTGAGCAGTTAAATGGGTTCATGCAGTCATACATCTATATATATATATATGGCAATTCGGGACAAGTTTCTTGCTTTGGAGGAATTACATTTAGAGAGAAGTAAGTGGCGCTGTTCCATAAAAGAATTTGGCAGGATGCCGATTTATGCGCCTGATCAAGAACTGATTTATTTTCCTTCAGGAATATAATCCTCTGTGATCCTCCATAATCCTCCGGTAGCCCCATTGCAGAAACTCGGCTGCTGATAGCAATACAGACGACACATATAGCACTGGCCTGATGGAGTCAGGGAAGAAGATTGATACTAGTGATACCACTGCTAAATTGCCAAACCACAACATACAATGATGAGCTGCAGCGGAAATAGCTCGAGATCTAGTTGAGAAGAAGATCATACGAGAAGAAAATCTTTGGTGAAAATGATATACTAAGTAATATGAAAGATACTTGTACAGGCAATTTACATGGTTCCAGGGTGAGTATCAAATGGTTTTCGTTTTGATTTTTCTCTGAGATTTCAACTCTAAGAGAGCAACAAGTAGAGGAATGATAAAAACGAGGATTCTGTAATGGAAGCGAGTGTTTGATTGGAAGAGGTTGAAAACATAGTAAGCTTATCATGATTGATGGTGAGAAAAGAAATCGTAATAGGCTTATTCTTATTTAGGGTAACAAGGGAGAACCGGAGAAAGTGATTCCCTGAGCAGAGCAATCTGCGACTTATAAGCAATCAATTTACGGAAGCACCTTGTTTTGCTTGTCATCAGACACCTGTACAGAGATATGATACATTTTGGGAGACGAGGAAGTTGATTGACGAAAATCATATTGATGTTTGGACTATGATTGAAGAAAAGTTGCAGCAAACAACATCCTTTATTGATTGGACTAAAACATCTTTTGTTGGTTTTCCGAACAGAAAAGTTGCAGCAAAAGGAACATCCTTTTTTCTGCAACATCCTTTGTTCTTTTTCCAGATTCTCTAAAAACATCCTTGCTCCAGACCTTTCATCACTCGTCAATCAATGTGATTTTCCAATCAACTTCCTCTCGTTCATTGCTAAACACTTTGCTTAGCAAAATTGTCAAATTATGGGTACCGAAGTATTTCAACTACTGAAAATGATTAAAAAGATAATTTGTACGGAATATTTCTTTTCTAATTTTACGTTCGTTATTTTATCAAATGGTGAGATACGGGATGGAGTCATGGAGATAATTTATTCGAAGTGATTTTAATAGAGATTTTTTATTTTGATTTTTTATTTATTTTTATATTTTTTGCAGCATTTTTTTTAAAGTTTACAATAAAGGAAGTTGATTAATAAATGAAGAATTTAGTGATGATGTGTAAAATAAACAAATATTTAAATATCATATTTTTATGATGAAATATTATTATTAAATTCATAATTTTTTTTTTTCTTAATATATTTCTTAATTAAATAAAAGGGCACTATCTTAAATTGTAGTACATGGCACCCAAAATTTGATATATTCATCAATTATCACTCTCCTAATCTTTTTACTAATTTTTGTTTATTTATTTCTAAACTTTTAGAATTTTCAAATGTTTTCATTGAATTTTTCCATGTTTCACAAACACTACATGAAAAGAAATATCGATATAATTTTTTGTAATAAAGCCCAATTAAAATGAAAAATATAATTTATTTCTTAAATAAATTATATGTTCTTAAAATATGATCATGAACAATTTGTTTGTTTGCAAATAATAAACAAATAAACAGAAATACATATTTAAAAAGATATTAAATGGTTTTTTTTTTTTTTTTTTACCTAAAGACTAAATGAAGAAAGACTAAGGCCTTTGTTTGACATGAGACCATATTTTTTTCAAGTCTTTTGACTTTTCAACCCACTTTTAATACGAAAAGTCAACAATTTCAACTCAAATAAACTATCAGTCAAATAAACTAAAATTGGTTTATAAACTAGTTTATAATCTTGCATCAAAGTCTCTCTTTACGCACTAAATATCACCTCATTAAATAGACTCAGTAGAACAATATTCTTTACCCTTTTTCATTCCGTGTGACGACCGTGTTAGAAATCTATTTTAATTTTAAGAATATTTTTATTAATGTTTTTATTTTATTTTACAATTGTAAAATTTTATTTTATTATTTTAGTTTGAATGGGTTAGTACAATTATAGAAGTATTGTTTGTGTTAGTAGATCTTAGTTGCCTTTATATTTTAGCAATTAGTGGGAGAGAAGAAGAAATGAAATGAGAAAGAAGAAATTATTTTAATTAACTTTTTAATCACACAATTTATTAACTTTTATTAAAATTTCCTAAAAATCCAATTTTTATCTACCTATTAGCTATATAGAGAATACACTCCATGATGTGTGTATGCAACAATACTTGTAGAAGAAATAATTAAATATATAAAATACTTATTCAAAATAAGGTTGAAATGAGCAAAATACTATTTTTCAAATATATGTTAATTCTCAAATCTTATTTTTCTTCTAATAGTTCTATGTAATAACATTACAACATTAATTCAACAATCAATGTTGAACTACTAAGCTTAGGTGTAATTGTCCACAAAAAAAAAAAAAAAAAAAAAATTTGAGGCCATGATCGTGCCTATTAAATAGATTAGAGTTCCATATTGCAAATATATGTTTCTCGTTATTTCATTTTAATTCCCAAGACACCGATGTATTGACCAGTAATTTGATCTCGTCAATTGATACCTCAAAGAATTTCAAGTTAGTAATCGAAGTCTATTAGTCGCTTAGAATTAATGTACTACGTATGACAGTCAAGAGAAATTAAATTTATGTGGTCAATATCACAAATTAAATTTCACGCGATCTAGTCCAATACATTCCAAAAATATACTTTTAATTTTATTACTAAATTCAAAGATAAACATTAATAAAAATGAGACGATCTTATCAAAATAAGGTGTCCGTCTTTATTTACCGATCGTGGAAAAAAAATTCCTCTTGTGAAAAATTTAATAGACACTTCTACAATGATATATTTAGTGCGCTAAGTTAAATATTATTAAATAAAAATACTAGACACATTTACATTTTTTGCAAAAATTTAGGAACCAATTCTAATTTTTCGTAATTAAGATTAAGGGCATATTGGACTTTTTCATCATAAAAGGACCAATTGCATACCAAACCACATAACTTAGGGATGTCTGTGCCAAAAAAATTGTTAAACCCCATTTTTGCTCTGAAAGTAAAAATTAAGAATCACTTATGCCAAATTTCCTACTTTTTACTATAAGATAATATATTATACACACACAAACAACATATTATTATTAGATAATATATTAATAATAGAACTCATCAGTTCTGTGTGATCAATTAAGAACCATTAATAAACATAGCAATAACTAGTTCTAGGACATTCATCAGACTCATGTTTATTTCTTACCACTCTATTTAGGAACATTGGACAGATGAAGTACATTGCAGCTATTATCTATCATGAAGAAAACAATTATGTTGCTAATTTTGGGATTCTTACTCTGTTATCTGAAGATGTATGAAATGTTGATTCAGAAATTGAGGAGATGGTGCACTAATCTATGTATTTATACATTACGGCTAGCTAGGAAAAGAAGAATTGCCTATAAGAATCTGGATAACACGTCCCTAAATTGAGATAATTAAGATCTCCCATCCTTATTTTTCACTAATTAGCAGCTTCTTCTTATGAATTTTTTCTATAGTCAACGATGATTTACTCGAGGATTAATGTTTCAGAACTGCAGTAATTTGTCCCCAAGAATCTCTCTTCGCTATAACATTATTACCTACTAACAGGAATTTATCTAGAATGAACCACCTTGAAATGACTAGATAGGTGTTGGAAAACTCTTAAGCACTTTCAAAATGTTTTCGGCTGATGATGAAAACAATGGTAGCTATTATATGTATAAGGAATTGAGGTACAGTGGAAATTAAATTTATAATTTATTTAAGTCGGATCAACTTTGTATTTAGATAGAATTTGTGATACAAGTTTACTTTTGATGAATATCGTGAAATCTAATTATCTGATTAGCTGGAGGTGCAATCTTCAATACCACAACTGTCCAGTTGTCCAATCTCCAATGGTAATCCACACAGCAAAAACATATCTGGAATTCTACGATCAAGAACAGATAAAAGCGGAACCTTTTGAGAGTAATTGTATTAGGTTATCTTTTGCTTGTACTAGCAAGTAATGAAGACCAACTCTTTTGATTAAATCAGTTGTGCATTTATATTTATAGGTAGAGCTAACCATATCCATAGTTCTAATCCAACTAGAACTTATTAACAAACGTGCCCAATTAATTAATTTAGTCCAATAAGTAATTTAGTCCGACTCAACTAATTGGACCTTGGACATTAATTCTATCCTATTGTTGATGCATAAGAGATCCTATCCATGCGATCTCTCACAATCTGTGTTTTGGGACACTCTTTTGAGAGATAGATCTCATGCCTGATGGGACAGAATTCTCTACTCTTCCATGCTAAATCTTCTCAAGATTTATCTATGTACGTTGATTGAGATAGGTCAAGCATTCTATTAGATCTATCTCTATAGATCTTTATTCTAAGAATGTACGCTGTCACCCTCATATCCTTCATGGAGAAATTTTTAATAATCATAATTTGACTGATTTTAGCATCGAGACATCGTTTCTTAATAATAGTATGTCATCCATATACAAAATTAGAAACACGACTTTGCTCCTACTAACCTTTTTATACACACATAGTTCATATTCATTCTTGATAAAATCAAACATTTGGACTGTCTCATCAATATGAAGATTTCAGCTCTGAGAGACTTGCTTTAATCCATATATGGATTTATGTAATTTGCATACCTTGCTTGGCTTTGTGGATTCAAAACTTTTGGGTTGTGTCATGTATACATCCTCACTAAGATTTCTATTAAGGAATGCAATTTTGACATCTATTTTTCAGATCTCATAGTCATGGTATAGCTACTATCGCAAACAGAATCTGAATTGATTTAGACATGGCTACTGGTGAGAAAGTTATGTCAAAGTCAATTCTTCATCTTTGCTTGTATCCTTTCGCATCTAATCTTGCCTTGTAAGTATGAACATTACTATCTATTTCGACATTTTCTTGTAAACCAATTTATAGCCTATAGGTTTTACTCCTTCAAGCAGGTCCATCAAGGTCCAAACCTTGTTTTCATACATGAAGTTCATCTTGGATTTTATGGCTTCCTGCTATCTCTTTGAGTCAACACTTGACTTCAATTCTGCATAAGTAGTAGGTTTATCTTTTTCGATTAGTAACACAGTACTAGTAATTAGGAGATCGTATCTCTGAGAACGAATAACCCTTCTCGACTTACGTAGAACTGGCGTGTTCTTGGGAACTAGTGGTTCTCATTTTCCCAATCTGTGCCTCATCATATGCAAGTTCAACCATTGGATCATATAATTGGTCAATTTTATTTGTGGTTTCTTGAACCTCTTCAAAATCTACTTTGCTTATACTGTCTTCTCTAAGAATACAGCTATTTTGATACGATGATGTTCATCTCGATAAGATTGTAGAAATAGTATCCTGCAATTTTCTTTGGATACTCAACAAATAAACATTTATCAGATTTAGCTCCTAGCTTGTCTGATTCAATGCGCTTTACATAAGTGTCGCATCCCAAAACCTTTATGTATGAAAGATCGAGCCTTTTTCCTTTCTATAACTCGTATGGAATTTTATTGACCGATTTAGATAAGACACGGTTTGGTGTGTAACATGCAGTGTTAAGTGCATATCTCCAAAACGATTTTAGAAGAACTGCGTGACTCACTATTGATCGCACAATATCAAGTAAGGTGTGGTTTCTCCTTTCAGATACACCATTTAATTGGGGTGTATGCGGTGGAGTCTACTACAAGAGAATATCATTCTCTTTTAGTTAATCTAAAAACTCACCCTTCAAATATTCTCCACCTCGATTAGATCTAAGTGTTAGAATATTTTTCCTCGTTTGCCTTTCTACTTCTTGCTTGAATTCTTTAAACTTTTCAAGAGCTTCATTCTTGAATTCCATCAAGCATATGAAATCATATCTAGAATTGTCATCTGTAAATATGATGAAGTAAGAAATGCTACCTTTAGCATCTTTAGACATTTGTTCACATACATCGATATGTACAAGACCCAAAATGTGTGCAACTCTGACTCCCTTTTCAAAAAATGGGTCTAGGTCATTTTGCCCAAAGAACATGATCCACACTTATCAAATGATTCATAATAATTTGAATCCAAATACTCATCTTTATGTAACTTGGTGATGCGTTTTCACTTATATGACCGAGTATGCAATACCAAAGATAAGGGTTATTAGTTTTATCTTTTTTATACCTTGCAGTTCCTCTTCTAATGCCATTTGTTTTCACATTGAAAACATAGATCATCAGACTTATATTTATCTTTGTCTGCTTTAACTGTTTTTTAGTATATTTGGCCTTGGATCCTATCTGAAAGGTCCTTTTAGATTTTCTCTTGCTTCTTTTAGAGGTATCAATGGCTAAAGTTTTTCCATTCTCTTGGGCTCAACAGTTTTCAGCATGTTTAGCAGCTTGAGTAGGGTACACTGAATCTTATTCATGTCGAATTTCATGAGAACTGCTAAAAGCTATTAGGCAGGGACTGTAGAACTAAGTCAACACTCAGCTCGTGGTCCATGGTAAAACTCAATTAGTTTAATTTTTCAATATAACCAATCATCTTCAATACATGAGCACTGACTGAAAATCTTGTTTACCATCATACCATTGTATAACCTTTTTAGATATCTCATACCGTTAAGTTCGTAACTGTTTATCGTTCAATTACTTGAAATGACATATATTGGTATTAGGCATCCATACCATCATGCATTTTTTCTAACTCATGTGACATACTACAAGCATCACATGTTGTAGTGTTATTCTCATCACTGTATTTATTGTAAGCTCGCACGCTTCTCCCGCTTTTTAGCCTCCTCAAGAGGGAGCTTCCAAGATGACACGCTCAATGACATATCCAATTTTTCTTTTTCATGTTTGAGAACAATTCTCAGATTGCAGTGCTAGTCTAGAAATTTTAGTCCGGTATGTTTGTTGGCATCCAATATGCCTCTCAAACTCATATGGTTACTTATGATTTAACTATTAAATGACAAGATAGAAAAATTAATTAAATGCATAAAATTTATTTAACATGGACTTATATTAAATTAATTATACTCTCACTATTTAAATTGAATTAATAACTCTCAAACATTAATCAATAAAAATGCTAGATTTTCGTTGGGCTAGGATCCTTTTTGTTTTATTATAACCTTGAGTGACTCAACAAATCCTAATAAAACTTTCGGTAGATACTTCTCTCAATCACATCTCTATGTGACTCCTAGATCATCAAGTAGACCACTTATTGTCGCACACATCTTATGTGTTTACTTGATTGTACCCCTAAAATTCTATTTCTTTGAGTGACTCAACAAAAATAAAATTTTAGTTAAATTTGACCAATTGTTCGTAAACATCAAATGTTTCATAGTGATAAACATATCCATGAGCGAATAGCTTTGAGTGATTAAACAAACCCGACATCGATAATGGACTCGATTTTTCACTATAACAATAGAATGCACGTTTATATAACCATTTAATACTTAATTTAATATTTTGATAAATAGGGATTTGTCTAATCATATTTATGTATATTAACTAACATCTAATATGCCATCAATCATACATAATAATAATCTGTGGATGATTATGGACTTTATCTATCTAATATTCCTAAGCCAAATGAAGATTAGTCGGTCAATTCTTAAGAGACATTGTATTCGTTCATCAAATGCTTAATACAATCATCTCTATCTCTTGATGAAAGTTGTATCATATACTAGTTGTTTCTTTTGTGGCCCAACCGCAAACTCAGATTATATACTAGTTGGCACACATGCCCAAATAAATGAACACGCAGGTCCATATTAAATAAAAAGTTCAAATACTCAATTAACTAAATAATGAGCTCAGAGACCCATTTAATTAAATAATAAGCTCACGCCCAATCAACAATCAACGTAAATAATTAATCATACAACCAATCACATGGGTCGAGTCCATAATCATCCACTAAACATCTATTTTAATATCTAATATTAAAAATATAATAATTTTAAATTTACGCTTTTGATGATAAGTCTAAACATTTTAGACATTTTAGAATGGATTAGACTTTTAATTAAATAATCAATCTAATTAATTAATTAATTAATTTTTCAACAATAAAATTAATCAATTAATCCAATTAATCAATTAATTTTATTCAAAAAGATTTTCAAATTTTATTTTATCTACCAATTTAAAGTCATACTCTAATTGAAGATAAAATTTGTATATGGTCAAAATTATAATTTTATAAAGTAAAGTCAAAATTTAATATGGTAAAAAATAAAAATATGATTTAAAACAATTTTAGTCAATTTTAAATATTTGACCAGCATTAAAAGATTTAATAATTACTATTTTTCAAAAATTCAAAATTATATTTAAGACCATTTTCTTAGAAAATAAAATTTGAGGACATAATGTGCGCTTTTGAAATTGCACAAAGTCACTTTAAAATTTTAAAGTAGTGGGTTCTTCAATACAATTTCAAAAATTGCACATAAGACCCACTTCTTATTTTAAAACAATAAATCATTCTTATGCAATTTTAGAAATTGCATAAGAGGCCCTTTCATCTCTTTTGAAATTAGAGAGCTTCTCATTCAATTTTCAAAATTGCGTGGAAGACCTCTTTCCCAAAAAATTCAATCGCCGGTGTCAAGTTTTTGTGCCGGCGCCTTGATCAAAAGAATGGGGAAAAAAAAGGTAAGCAGTGGTCTGCCGGTGTCCAACACCGGAGGCCATTCTTCCGTTCCACGAACAGCAGCAACGGTGGCAGTGCCGCTCCTATAAGAGTGGCAGTTGCATCAATCGCGAAGATCAACGTGGTGACCGTTGATCCTCGCGGCTGAGTCCATTGCCTTTCGAAGGCAGTGACTCGCCGCTAGTGGCAGCTTCCACCGGCGGCGTTACTATCGTCCCTGAAACTTTTCCTTTTTTTTTTTTTTTAAATAACCCATTCAGATTTAATCCAAAACCAATTTTAGATTTTTTGTTACAAAAATTCACAATTTTATTTTAATTGTCAAAACTCAAATTAAATTAATATACTGATAACAATTATTGTTTGATTTATCAAAGTAGTCTAACGAACTCTAACAAGTAACAAAGTAGGCTCTGATACCACTGGAAGGAATTGAGGTATACATGCACAGTAGAAATTAAATTTACAATTCCTTAAAGTCGGATCAACCTTGTATTTAGATAAAATTCGTGATAGAAGTTTACCTTTGATGAATATCGTGAAATCTGATTATCTGATTAGCTGGAGGTGCGATCTTCAATACCACATCTATCCAATTGTCCAGCCGTCAATGGTAATCTACACAGCAAGAACAGATCTGAAATTCTACGATCAAGAATAGGTGAAAGCGGAACCTTTAGAGAGTAATTGCATTAGGTTGTCTTCTTTTTGCTTGTGCTATCAAGTAATGAAGACTAACTCTTTGATTAAATTAGTTGTGATTTTGTATTTATAAGTAGGGCTAACCTAGTCCTAGTTCTAGTCCAACTAGAACCTATTAACAAACGGGCCCAATTAATTGATCTAATTAATTAATTTGGTCCAATAAGTATTTAAGTTCGACCTAACTAATTGGACGTTGGACATTAATTCTTAGAATATGTTGTCTGTCAATAGTGGCATGCCTGCCTCAATAATTCGTCGTCCAACCGGCTCGCCCGCATGGTCTCATAGCTCACCTCTGACAGGTGGACATCAATAAACTAACTGTCGTTGAATTAGCCAGATATGTGTCATGAAAGTTACCACCGACGATTGGGAAGATGTAACGTCCTCATTAACTTCTAATAATGTGTACTCTTATCTACAAGTTTACCCTATTATGTTATAGGGAAGTTGTTAAAACTACTAGTTATTTGATAACAGGGAGTCCTCACATGTCTCAAGTTGAAACCTCAAGAGGTACCAATGATAGACTCTCGAAATATTTAATCTAATGGTGTTTGATGTTCTCATGATGCTCATCAAAGTCTAGGAAAATTAGAACCTAGGTCCAGAAGTGCGCTTAGCATGCTGAAGGCACCAAAGGTTATGCATTTCATTTAAAGGACAAACTCACTATAGGTAATTAAGTAGGGGATGTTGTCTTCAATGAGAATCCGGGCCTATGTCTCGAAAGGTCATAAGACAATTTTGGATTTAGAAAGATACTGAACAGTGAAGCCATCGAGAGCGAGAGTAATGAAATAAGTTATTACTTACAATCATCCTTTTTTCCTGGCCCAAAGTTAGATGCTTCAAATGTTTATGAAATTAAGAAAATAGAAGATCAGGACTTTCGGAGAATTATCA
>CM042666.1:7571663-7661663 GCA_023638005.1 Forsythia suspensa
ACAATGAATTTGAAAGGTTTTACATAGAATGTGAAGCAATAAGTAGAAAGGTCCCTCTAGTCCTCCTGTTTTAGGATCCTATCTAACTAAGCTATGTGTTAAATGAAAAACAAAATCTTATGACTAAGAGCTAGGAGTGAATGTCATTCAGCCAAGTTGCTTAAGATCTCTCATTGATTCTCCGTGTCCCATGTTACTCGGTTAGAGCATAAGCTATTGATACTTGCGGCTATTGCGGCTATTTATATTCTTTTTCTATATATTGTCTTTGCAGCCAACCCCGGCCACATCCCTAGTTTCTAGCTTTTCCCATATCTGGTTTTACAATTTCTCCAGTTGTGTCTTCTCATTTCTTTATGTGGTTTAGAACTTCCTTCTGAATTTTAAAGCTTTTCTGGTTCCCAAGTCAAGTCATTTTTCTCTTCCATTTTGTATGCTTATTAAGATAATCTAAGTATAAAATATCGATGGCTATGGTCAGCACAAGTATTTCTCTTAACTTGCCTTCTGAAAACAGAAACAATTTCCGGGATGTTTCCTTTTCCTCTTACTTGAATGCAGATGAAGAAGCCTTTGTACTTAAGCTGGCAGAGGAAAACCGGAGTCGACTTGGTTCGTCCATGTCCATTACCAATGAGCATGTTAACCATGGAAGAAACAACACAGAAGATAGAGAAATTGATGTCTTTGGTGCTGAGAAATATTTCAATGATAGTCTGAAAATCGTCAACAAGGATGTCTCAAATCACCAACAGAAGAGTGATTATCTCCTTGACATAATTCCAACAATAGAAAAACAAACGCCAAGTATTCGATCTGAAACAAGTTGGAACAGCCGGTGCGTTACTGCATCGAAGTTCAAGAAATCAGAAGCCCCGAAGGACGATCAAGGTTCATGGAAAGAGCTTCCTTACAAGAATTGGTTGTAACTGCTCTTGTAATGATAAGAATTCTGTCGAAATTCATGATTCTATGAGTGACAACTATTCCAACGAGAATATAAACACTGGATTTGTTACTTGCAAAGAGAAACAAGCAATCGAAACTTACGATATAAATGTTGATAAGTCCCAATCAAGTTCATGGTTCAAGAAGGATTGGCACTGCAAGGGATTTGATGAACTGGTAGTTGGATTGAAGACTGATGATCATTTCAGCTTCCCAGTTTTTAACTCCGAGACTCGATATCAGCCAGTTAAGATGAAACTGCAAGAGGAAGAGGATAAAACCAAGAGAGAATCACTGGAAGTTTTTGCCTTCCCACTACTGGAAAGTGGGAAGAATTCCTTGTTGAATTGGGATGCAATCACTCCAAGAATGAAAGAGACTGAAATTTCAGCAAGTTCCAACTATGATACTGACAGTGATTCAAGTTCAGACTTATTTGAAATAGAGAACCTGTCACACAATGCCAATTACCCCTTTATTATCAGGCAAGAATCAGATGGCATGTCCAGCTGCATCACACCCACAACTTGTTATGCACCAAGTGAAGCTAGTATAGAGTGGAGCGTTGTCACAGCATTGGATTGTGTGGATCCCATGCTCTACACTTGTCCCCTCTACCGCAGATTGACCTATGCAGTAAGTGGACGTACAACTATAATTCTGTGTGTTTTAACTTTTTATTGCTACCATTAGTAGGGATTAGCTTTTAATCTGTAACACTACACAGCTGACTTATCGGTAGTTTGAATTGTAAAGAAATTTCAAACTGATAAAAGCTTTCTTAATTATTTCATTTCAGCAAGTGCTGATATATATAATACAGCAGGCGAGAGAGGAATACATACAAAAGGCTATATACATTCTATCAACCAATCAACTATTTACAAGTGTCTAACTAACAATTACACTTCCTGAAATTAGGATGCCACCAATGCTGTGAATCATTAACGGCAACAGAATCTGGTAAAACAATTCATCAATTGCACTTCACTCTCATACTTTCAATCAGCTGCACTTCCATCCTCAATGCAAGGTTTATGTGACAAATGATCCTGATCTTCATCTTTAACACCCTCCCTCAAACTGGAGTGTACTGCAGTGACTCCAAGTTTGTCCTTCAGAAACAAAAACTGAGAGTGTGATAAAGGTTTTGTAAGCAAGTCAGCTATCTGTTCAGAAGAAGGAATGTAACATATTTGCAACTCCTTTCCAATGACTTTATCTCTAACAAAATGAATGTCAAGCTCTATGTGCTTTGTACGAGCATGATAAACTGGATTTGAGGCAAGTGCTTTAGCACTAAGATTGTCGCACCAAAGAGTAGGAACTGCTTCTTGTGGGAAATTTAATTCCTTAAACAATGATTGCACCCAAGTTATTTCCGATGTTGCATGAGCCAATGCTACGTATTACGCCTCTGTACTTGATCCGCTACTACATGCTTTGTTTCTTCGAGGACCATGATATTAAGCTATCTCCCAAATATACACAATATCCATTGTTGATCTTCTATCATCCGGACAGGAAGCCCAATCAAGATCAAAGATATGCAAGATTATATCCAGATTGTAGCATTTTTGATCATCAAACCTTGATCAATTGTCCCCTTCAAGTATACGAATATTCTCTTCAATGCCTTCCGGTTGAATATCGTGAGGCATACGCAAGAATTTGCTTGCCTTATTCACTGCAAATGTAATATCGTGTCTTGTGTGGATTAGACATCGTAAACCTCCAAGCTGCGCACAGACAAACTGAGGATTTTTCATCAGCCCACCCTCATGTTTTGACAACATTTTTCCAACTGCTATGGGAGTATTACATGGCTTCAAGTGTTGATAATCAAACTTTCTCAACAAGCTTGCTATATATCCTTTTTGAGTAAGATGTAAACATGAGTTATACCTGTGCACTTCAATTCCCAAAAATTGACTAAGAGATCCCATGTCTTTCAAAGCAAAAGTAACATTGAGCTGATTTATGAAGGTTTGGAGCAAGCTATTATTGTTTCCTGTCACAACTATGTCATCAACATATATGAGTGCAAACACAACATGCTTCTCATTTGCAAAATAAAGCAGAGAATTATCACCTTTGATTGTTTGAACTTCCACTTAATTAAAGTAGAACTCGACTTCTCATACCGAGCTCTTGGAGCTTGTCTCAATCCATCTGAAGGCCTTCTCCAATTTGCAAACAAAGTTGGATTTGCCTTATCAATAAATCCTCCGGTACATTCCATGTATACGCTTTCTTCAAGATTTCCATTGAGAAAGGCATTGTTGATATCAATCATCTTATTTCCCAATCCTTTGCCCACAAAGAAGAGTCAATATAATTCTTAGTGTTGCAGCCTTTATCATCTGGATGAAGGTCTCATTGAAGTCTACACCAAGCTAGTTTGAAGGAACCCTTTTGCAACCAATCTAGCTTTAAATCTTTGTACCTTTCCTTCACGCTATATTTGATTCTATACACCCACTTGTTTCCTATCACCTTCATGTTCGGTGAATGTGAAACAAGCTTCCATGTTTTGTTTCTCACTAAAGCATCAAATTCATCTTTCATTGCGCTTTCTCCACTTGCTATTTGACATAGCTTCTGTGCACTTTAAAGCGTTCGATTCTCGACTTTTCAATGTATTCAACAACTTGTCCAAAGATACACCTTGGGCTTAAACACACCTGCCTTGCCTCTGGTAATCATAGGATGCTGAATAGGTGCTTCATTCCTTTGTTCACTTATCTGTTCATCTGTTTCAACATTTTGATCTTGCTGAGTTTCATCACATCCACTGATATTTTCTAGTTCTCCAATTTCCTCTGATAACTCATAAGGACAGTGGTCTGCATTATCAGGAATTAGGTGTTCATGTCCACTTGACAAAGGTTCTTCAGGCAGAGTTGCATCAGGAGGAATTGTATCAACTGAAGGATGATCTATTGTTTCATGACTGGACATGGTATTGAAGGGTAGATAGGAAATGATTACTCCTTCATTTTTTTGAATGATCTTTTTGTTTAAGAATCCAGCTTTGAAAGGAAAGTCTAGTTCATTAAATACTACATGTCTAGATGTGTAGATTCTACCCACTGGACTGAGACACTTATATCCCTTGTGTGACTCACTAAAGCCCAAAAACACACACTTCAATGAATGATAACTAAACTTGTGTTTTTGATAAGGTCTTAAACATGGAAAACAGGCACACCCAAAGGTTTTCAATGACTTGTAGTCTACACTCTTTCTGTATAGGACTTCAAAAGGAGATTTCATTTTAAGTAAGGGTGTAGGCATTCTGTTAATTAAATAGGTTGCTGTTTGGAAAGACTCCCACCAATAATGCAAGGGCATTTGTGCTTGTGCTAAGAGGGTTAAACCTGTCTCTGTCACGTGTCTGTGTTTTCTCTCAGCTCTTCCATTTTGTGCAGATGTATAAGGGCATGAATACCTCAGTTCAATACCTGAAGTAGAGGCTATATGTGTAAAAGATCTAAACTCACCTCCCCAGTCAGATTGTATGACTTTAATTTTCCTCTCAAGTTGGTTTTCTATCAATTTTTTGAACTGTATGAATATGTTTAATGCTTCAGATTTGTGCTTCATTGGATATATCCAAGTGTACCTACTATAATCATCCACAAATAGAATGTAGTATTTAAATCCGGAGGTGGAACTAATGGGTCTTTGGTCCCCATACATCGAGTGGATCAAGTCAAGTGGAGCAATGGCATGTGATGTTGATGAATTAAAGGGAAGAGAGTGTGATTTTCCATATTGACAAGCATCACGTAAGGATGATATTTCATTAACATTGGATTTTCATTACATAATTTGAACACTTGAGACATTACAAGTTTTGAAGGATGTCCAAGTCTCTTATGCCAAACATCTAAATTTGATTCAAAAGACTTAATAGGAACTCAAGCTTTTCTTTTTTGGAACTTATAGTGAAGACAAGTGTTTTGGAATTTGGGATAGTTTTGATGACTCGACTCATTTGATGATGAACTGGTGACTTGATTTGGGAATTCCGGTGATACAATCCTTCCTTAAGCTTCCTTGTAGCATAACCTTCTTTGTCAATCGATCCTTAACAAAGACAAGAGTTAGGGTGAAATTCCATGAAGGCATTGTTATCGCAGATTAATTTGGACACACTTACTAGATTCTTCTTAATAAAAGCGGTACATGAAAGCAGATTATTTAGAAGTATAGGTTTATCATTCAAAGCAGTCAAACATTTAATACCAGTATGTGCTATGTGTAGTGAGTTTCCATTACCAACTACCAGTCTTTCCTTACCATTATACTCCTTGGTCATGGTGAGATTTTCCTTTTCTGCTGTTACATGATGACTTGCTCCAGTGTCTGCAAACCAGGCAGGATCTTCAACTGTGCTTGGAGATGCAACAAAAGCTGATGGTGTTGAGTTGTTGTTGCTCCCATTCTGGTTGTTTGGCCTGCTGCCCATGTATCTCTCATCGTATCTATTAAAACACCATGAGGCTGAATGATTATTCATTCCACAGATCTGACATGGATTTTGATGCTCAGTCATTCTTCCTCCTCTACCTCTATTTCTACCTCTTCCTCTGAAGTTGGATGATCTGCCATAGTTTCCTGATTTGTTTCCTCTAGTATTATTGAAACCACTTCTTTGAACAAAGTTAGCAGATGCTTGATTAATATTTATGTTATTCATTCCACTTCTTACTGCATTCAGATGTTCAATTCTACTTTCAAATGTCATAAGTATTGATGTGAGTTCATACCAGGAAATTTCTTCTCTGCTATTAATCTGCACCACTATTGGTGTAAACTCTTCATCCAATCCAGCAAGAACTTGTGTTACTAGATCTTCATGAGTGATGGTTTTTCCAGCAATTTCAAGGTTGTCAGCCAATTGTTTCACTGTGGTGAGATATTGATCTACTGACATTGATCCTTTTCAGTTCTTTGAAGTTCACCAATGAGGAAGGTTACTCTAGATCTACATTCATTATGCCATAACTTTCATTCACCATGATCCACAACTTGTTTGAGCTTGAGCAACCCATTACTCTCATGGCAATTTACGGTGTCATCGATGAGTCTGACCGCCCCATAAGTAGTCGATCAAGAGAGATCCACTTGTCGTGCTCTGGATTTGGCAAAGCATCTCCACTCTTTCTCCATCATTGGTAATGGTTTGAGAACCAATGAATTCGGTGGACACTTCATTGTCCCAAAGATGAAAGGCTTCAAGATTATGCCCTTTAATGATTGGCATAATCATGTTCTTCCACAATGAGAAAATTGTTTCTATCCGGTTTCACCGATGGTGTTTGTGTCAAATTCATTCCAAAGGGTGAAAGTCGATTTGCGACACTCTTGGTGTATGCATTGTTGTCTTTGGATTCGGATGGAGAAGAGTTGTGGCCAGCTCGGTGTTAGCCATTATCAAGGCTCGATACCAAGTTTGAATTGTAAAGAAATTTCAAACCGATAAAAGCTTTCTTAATTATTTCATTTCAAAGTAAAGTTATATATATATATCTGAGAGAGAGGAATACATACAAAAGGCTATATACATTCTATCAACCAATCAACTATTTACTGTCAGATTCGGAAGAGCAAAGAACCAACACGGCCACACCATATGAACCCTGGAAAACAGCCCTCAATGCTTTCAAAAAACACACGGGGAAAGATATGACAAAGCGGCTTCCAAGCATTCTTTTGAGTTGCAAGAATCACAAAGCTGTCGAAGTTCTTTTGAGAGATGCAGTTGCAGGAGACATACACAACAAATGACAAGGCATTTTCCAGTGCAAGAATACATCGAGGTCGGAATCCTTCACATCGATGACAAGATTTGAAGCAGAGAATAAAATGGAAGCATTTGATCATATAAGAAAGCTGTTAGAAGTGTGTTTCACAAACATGTTTTGTGTCCAAGGCAAAATTCAACTTCTTAAATGTTAATTTTTGCCACGTGGATCTTTGGCATTGGCTTATCTGTTGAGGGAAGGATTGTGCTTTCTCTATGGATTCGAGCCATCCAATGGTGAGGCTTGTCTCATTGGATGAGAAGTATCTGGTTAGTCCTTCATTTTCTTGAACCGAGTCTTTGAAAATCTCTTCCCTTCTTGGCTATTTTTCGTAAAGCTTCTCTTCTACTCTTCTTTCTCGGTTTTCTTTCTTTGATGATAATCAAGGCTGATTAAGAAAGGTTGATTGGGGTTACCTTGTGTGAATAGTAAACTTTAGGACTAAGATCGGTTGTTCATCTCTGTTGATGAACAGTAACTCCGTTGGGATAGATTGGAGTTACATGGGTAGTTTTTTGCCTTAGGTCTGTAGTATAATATGGTTCTAGTGATCAAGGTGAAACTTGTGTCTATCTTTTGGACGAGCATGTGATGTGATCCAAATTGGTTGTGATAATCTGAGCCCTAACTTCGGTGGTTTGTTTCGATTGTAATCTCCTGAATAAATCTTTGGTTTTGATTCTGTAGAGATTTTTATTAGGTTTACTTTGTAATTCCTAACAAAGTGGTATCAGAGCCACTATTGAAGTGTTTTAAGGGTAGATTCTTGGGTAGATTGTTACAGGTCTATCAATCTAATGATAGATCTGTTGTTTCGGTTACAAAACCTAAAAATATATTTGGATCTGAAAGATTCTAAGATCAAGAATAAAACCGGCGAAGGAAATATCTAAATCTCTGGTGAGTAGTCCAAGTTCCGAAGATCTTTAATACTGTTTTAACAACAGTATTCTGGTAAGACGCTTCAATCTCTACTTAGATCGTAAATATCCTAAATTCTTTGATTGAAATTGCTTCTTGTATGAATAAATGCATAAGAATGACTGATGAATGAAATTTTTCTCTGAACATGAACATCTGTCTGTAACTTGTATAAACCTGTTCTTGACGTGCTTAGTTGCAAATAATATGTGTACTAAGGAATTCTTATTTGCTGATTATGTTAGAGAATATGAAATTCGTATTATATTTCTTGTAGAAAAATTTCAGTACATCTGCAATTTGTGTTAAATACTCTATCAACTGAAATATGTGTATCCTGTTTCTTGAAAACCTTTTTTGTTTAAACATTCTCTGATCTTGTAAAGATCAGTCAATGTTGTCCAGAGAAATCACTCCTTTTACAGAATCTAGTATGGGTTCGAGGGTCGAATTGTCAATATTCGATGGAAAGGGTGATTACTCTATATGGAAACAAAATATAAGAGCAATTCTGGTCCAACAAAGAGTCTCAAAGGCTCTTGATGACCCAGAAACTTACCCTAATGAGTTAAAAGAAAAATCCACTGAAATTGTTGATATGAATAAAATTGCTTATAGTTCTATAATCTTGCATTTATCTGATAATATAGTTAGACAAGTTGATAGTTCTAAAATTGCAAGAGATCTTTGGTCTGCTTTAGATGCTCTGTTTTTTACTAAAATCTTGCCTAACAAGATTTATTTGCTTGAGAAGCTATTTAGTTTTAAAATAGATACTAATAAAGATTTGGAAGCAAATTTGAGTTATTTCAGTATAATGGTAAAAAGTTTGTCCCATAATGGGAAAGATTTCTCTGATGAAGATCTTGCTGTGATTTTACTTAATTCTCTGTCTGATTCTTATAAAGAAGTTAAGAATGCTATTAAATATGTTAGAGATACCCTAACTCAATCTATTGTGATAGATGCCTTAAGATCTAGGGATCTTGAAGTAAGAAAAGAGTTTAGGGGTGGGGCAAAATAGGAGAGTCACTTTGTGAGAGGTAGGACTGATAAAAGGGATGGGAATAGCAATCATAAGAAGGGTAAAAGTAAGTCTAGAGGTAGATCAAAGTCTAGGGACAAGAGTAACAAGAAATGTTACCACTGTGGCAAGCTAGGCCATTTCAAAAGGGATTGTTATGATTTTAAAAGAAAACAGAAGAATCAGCCTTTTGAACATCAAAACAATGCAGCCCTTGAAAATGAAATGGATAGCTTGTATGTCATGAATGTTTCTGATCAAGCCCAGAGCCAAGAGTGGATTCTTGACTCTGGCTGTACCTTCCATATGAGTCCTGTTAGAGCTTGGTTCAGTGATTATAAAGATATTGAACTTAGAAAAGTCTATATGGGAGACAATAACACTCAGATAGTTGAGGGATTAGAAGATATAGCCATTAAAATGCATGATGGGATGATTAGGATCATACACAATGTTAGGTATGTCCCTAATCTGAAGAGAAACATAATTTCTCTAGGAGTGTTAGAGGATGAGGGGTACTAGTTCAAGTCTTATGGTGGTGTGTTGAAAATTATCAAAGGGACTATGGTTGTCATGAAAGGGCCAAAGAAAAATGGCCTGTATTACCTTTAGGGGGAAGCTCAAGTTGCTGACAATTATGGCTCTTTCTCTGTTAATGAAGATAGAACAGAATTGTAGCACAAAAGACTTGGGCATATGGGAAACAAAGGGCTGAAATTCCTTAGTGATCAGCAATTGTTAGGAAAAGATCATGTGTCCACCATGTCCTTTTGTGAAACTTGTGTCTTAGGTAAATCCCACAGACTTAGTTTTGGTAAAGGAATTCACAATTCTATTAGTCCCCTAGCTTACATCCATGTTGACCTTTGGGGGCCTGAAAAGCACCCCACGCATGGAGGAAATAGGTATTTCATCTCCCTGGTTGATGATCATTCTAGGAAGGTGTGGATTTTCCTCTTAAGAACAAAGGATGAAGCCTTTAAGAACTTTAGAAATTGGGTAACTTTAGTTGAAAATCAGAAAGAAACTAAAGTTAAAACCTTAAGAACTGACAATGGGCTTGAGTTTTGTAACCTGGAGTTTGATACTTACTGTAAAGAAAGGAGAATACAAAGGCATAGAACTGTGAGACATACTCTTCAGCAGAATGGGGTTGCTGAAAGGTTAAATAGAACCATTATGGACAAGGTTAGATGTATGCTGATAAGCTCAGGCCTCTCTAAAGGGTTCTAGGGTGAAGCTGCTTGCACTGCTGTCTACCTAATAAATAGATCCCCATCCTAGTGCTATCAACTTCAAAACTCTTGAAGAGCTTTGGAGTGGAAAGCCCCCTAATCTATCTCATTTAAGGGTCTTTGGTTGTGCAGCATATGCACACCAAAGTGAAGGAAAATTAGATGCTAGGGCATCTAAGTGTGTCATGTTAGGTTATCCTTTGGGGGTAAAGGGTTACAGGCTTTGGGTGAGAGATGAAAGGAGTATAAAGATCATTAATAGCAGGGATGTTGTCTTTAATGAACTTGAAATGCCAAGTTTAAAGACTAGGGATCAGGTTGATGCTAGTACCTGTAAAGTCTCAAGCTGATAAGCAAATCACTGAGATAAAACACAAACAACTTGATCAAAACTCTACTGTTAATAATCAGAATGAAGTTCAGCCCAGTGAGTCTAGTGATCAGAACTTAGGAGGCACTACAGAAGCTCCTCAAACCCCAACTATTGAACCTCATACTGAAGTAGTTGAATCAGGGGTTGGTCATGATTATCAATTAGTTAGGGATAGAGAGAGAAGACATATAAGACCAAATCCTAAGTATCAGTCCCTCAACCTAACTGAATATGCTTTAGTTTAAGGTGAAGCTATTGATTGTCATGAACCATTCACTTATGAAGAAGCTGTTAGTTGCCCTAAGTCTAAAGAGTGGAAAGAAGCTATGAGAGATGAGATGCTTTCTTTAATAAAGAATGAAACTTGGAAGTTAGTTCCTTGTCCTCCTAAGCAGAGAATAATACAGTGTAAGTGGTTATACAAGCTTAAGGAAGGTAGCAGTGTAAGTGATCCTCCTAGATATAAGGCTAGGCTAGTTGCTAAGGGGTTCACTCAAAGAGAAGGGATATATTACAATGAGGTCTTCTCTCCTGTTATAAAGTACAAGACAATAAGACTTGTTCTTACTCTAGTTGTCCAATTTAATTGGGAACTAGAACAGTTAGATGTGAAAACAACTTTCATTCATGGTGAGTTAGAAGAAGTAATCTATCTATATGTCTCAGCCCTTAGGTTTTGAATCAAAAGAGAAGTCTGATCATGTCTGCCTCCTTAAGAAGTCTCTCTATGGCCTCAAGCAATCCCCGAGGCAATGGTACAAAAGGTTTGATACTTTTGTGTTGAAAATAGGTTATAAAAGAAGTGATTTTGATACTTGTCTTTATTATAATGACATGAAAAATAAAGCATGTGATTTATCTTCTTCTTTATGTTGATGATATGCTTCTTGCTAGCAATAGTAAGAAAGAAATGGAGAATCTGAAAACTCTTTTACAATCTGAATTTGAAATGAAATATCTAGAAAATGCAAGTAATTAAGATCCTTGGCATGGTAATAAAAAGGGATAGGTCTGAAAATAGATTAACCATTACTCAAGAATATTACCTTGAAAAAGGTTGTAACTAAGTTTGGTATGAAAGATGCAAAATGTGTGAATCTCCCTCTTGCTGGTCACATGTTTTTCTCTTCTACTCAATCACCAAAGAATCAAGAGGAAATGAATGAAATGGAACATATTCCTTATGCTAATGCCATAGGATCAGTAATGTATTTCATGATAACAACAAGGCCTGATCTTGCATATTCTATTAGTTTGTTAAGCAGATTTATGTCCAACCCTGGTAAGCCTCATTGGGCTGGATTAAAATGGCTTCTCGATATATATATATATATATATATATATATATATATATATATATATATATATGTGTGTGTACATTAAGTACTAGTCTTGTGTTTGAAAAATCTGATGAAATGATTTCTTTAAATGGATATGTGGATTCTGACTTTGCTGGTGACAGGGATCAAAGAAAGTCTACTACTACTTTCTTCTTTACTCTTGGTAAGAATTGCATATCTTGGAAATCTCAGCTTCAGTCCTTGGTTGCATTATCAAGTACTGAGGCTGAGTATGTAGCCATAACTGAGGCTGTAAAAGAAGGCTTATGGCTTAAAGGGTTACTTAATGAACTAAACATAAGTAACAATGTGGTAAGCTCTGTTCTTGATGACCAAAGTGCCTTAATGCTTTGTAAAAATCCTGTTTATCATGAAAGATCAAAGCACATTGAGGTGAAGTACCATTTTGTAAGAGAACAACTATCTCATGGTGAAATAGTTTTGTTAAAAATCCCTACATCTGAAAATCCAGCAAATATGGGTACTAAGATACTTTCAGTAAGCAAATTTAATTCTTGTTTATCTAAATTGTTGATTGACAATGGTTAAATTTAATCTGTGCAGGCACTTGAAGACTGGCAACCACAGGGAAGTGATGAAACAATCTCAACCAATGTAAATGGAGAGCACGAAAATGCAACCAAGGATAGTGGTATGAGTTAGTGAACCAAGGTGAAGAATGTTAGAAGTGTGTTTCACAAACACGTTTTGTGTCCAAGGCAAAATTCAACTTCTTAAATGTTAAGTTTTGCCACGTGGATCTTTGGCATTGGCTTATCTATTGAGAGAATGATTGTGCTTTCTCTATGGATTACGAGCCATTGGATTTAATCCAATGGTCGGGCTTGTCCATTGGATGAGAAGTATCTCGGTTAGTCCTTCATTTTCTTCGAACCGAGTCTCGAAAATCTCTTCCCTTTTGGCTATTTTTCGTATGGCTTCTCTTCTACTCTTCTTTCTCGATTTTCTTTCTTTGATGATAATCAAGGTGATTAAGAAAGGTTGATTGGGGTTACCTTGTGTGAGCGATAAACTTTAGGACTAAGATTGGTTGTTCATCTCTATTGATGAATAGTAACTTCTGTTGGGATAGATCGGAGTTCTGAGGGGGTGGTTTTTGCCTCAAGTCCGTAGTATAAAGTGGTTCTAGTGATCAAGGTGAAACTTGTGCCTATCCTTTGGATGGCATGTGCTATGATCCAAATTGGTTGTGATAATCGAGCCCCAACCCGGTGGTTTGTTTCGATTGTAATCTCTGAATAAATCTTTGGTTTTGATTCTATAGAGATTTGTATTAGGTTTACTTTGTAATTCCTAATGAAACAGCAACATTCATTTGATGCACGCTTCTATCTAGATCAAACTCGGACTCTTTGCACATCTTTTGCATATTCGAAGAATTGAATTCCATTAAAATGAACTCAAATTTCAGTTTTGACATTTTACCAAGTCGTTGTTTGTGTAACTCCGTCAGAATTAAAACAAATGCAAAACAAAATTTGGCTCCCTTTTAAAAGGATTCGAGGTTATGTGTGTTAGGGACATAACACACATTTATTTTCTGGGGACTATTGAAGGAGCCTTTGTTCCTACTTGTATTAATTATTGAACTTATTTAAGCAAGGAATGTAGTCTACCATGCGCTTAGGTTAGGGACTTAGGATACAGGGGACTCTCTTTTGCGAGTTCCCTTCGCCCATTTTTTTTTAAATATATGTTTTATATGGATTTTTTATTTTCTAAATGGGTTAATTTTATCAATGGTCACTGAAGTTATCTTAAAATTTCAAAACGGTCACTAAAGTTCAAAAGATGATGTGGTGGTCACTAAAGTATATATTTCTTTCACAAACGGTCACTCTCTTAAATTTCTAACTTGAAATGGTGATGTGGCATGCAATAGACATTTATTTATTGCATGGTAGTCCATATATTTTATATAATATTTATTTTAGTCTTTATATTTTCAATTATCTTTCAATTAAGTCCTTCAAAATTGCATCTTAAGTCCTTAATTTTTTTACATCTTTACACTTTGGTCCCAAAAATTTCAATTATCTTTCAATTAAGTCTCCAAAAATTGCATCTTAGGTTCTTCAACTTTATACATCTTCAAACTTTGATCCTCCAAATCCTTGTTTTAATTGTCAAAATAAGTACAATTTTAATAGTCAAAATAAGTACACTTTCAATCAAATTCTTGACTTTACATTCGGGTTTTCACCTAAACAAACAAAATAACAAAATTAAATAATAAACTACTTGACAAAACTCACAAATATCCATTTTTATTGGTCAAAATAAGTGCAAAACCCGAACTTATTACCTGAGTTATCAATGAAATCTATTTTTGTCTATTTTTGTCAACTCTAAGTGATAATTTGTGAGTTCTATCAAGTAGTTTATTTTTTGATTATGTTATTTTGTTCGTTTAGGTGAAAATTCGAGTGTAAAGTTAAAGATTTAATTGAAAGTGTACTTATTTTGACCACTAAAATTGTACTTATTTTGGCCACTAAAATTAAGAATTTGGGGACCAAAGTTTGAAGATGTATAAAGTTGAAGGACCTAAGATTCAATTTTTGGAGGACTTAACTGAAAGATAATTGAAAATTTGGAGACCAAAGTGTAAAGATGTAAAAAGATTAAGGACCAAAGATACAATTTTGAAGGACTTAATTGAAAGATAATTGAAAATATAGAGACTAAAATAAATATTATATAAAGTATATGGACTACTATGCAATAAATAAATGTCTATTGTATGCCACATCATCATTTCAAGTTAGAAATTTAGGAGTTACCGTTTGTGGAAGGAATATATACTTTAGTTACCACCGCTGCAACTTTTGAACTTCAGTGACCGTTTTAAAATTTTAAGGTAACTTCTAGTGACCGTTAGTGAAATTAGCTCTTTCTAAATATATTAACTCATTTTAAAATTTATTAAACTCCGGCTAAATTCACCCGGGGGTAAGTTGAGATAGGAATTTAAAGTAGGTTGAGTTGACCTGGTCAGGCTCACTTAGGCAGAGGTTAGGCGCAGTTCCCATATTGGACAAATCTAAACACAACTTTCATTTTGAGGCACCAAAGTTCAACCTTTGTGCAGTATCCAATTTCTCTGGCATAATTTGGTACGTTAAACAAAATTTTGTTATGTATCTCTTGACAGAATGTAATTGCCTTGAGCTACCGACACATCACTATAGAAACTCGGACATAATGCCAAGAACAATATATCCCATGCAATTACGAGAATTTCACGAATAGGGGTGGAGTCATAATTTTTTTTTTTGGGTGAGAAATTATTTAGTAGTCAATTTTTTTTTAAAATAATATAAAACTAATGAAAATATTTTAATACATTACTATTTACTACAATTATTACCTATGCGTTTTCATTCTTTAAAAACGTTGTATAATTATATCATTATCAATTCATGAAATATCTTTTTCAATATATACAATCAAACTTTCATTCAATAATTTTATTTACACAAACTATAATAAATAACAATTAGCAAATATACAAATTCTGAAGAAAAAAAAACCCAGCAAATATACAATTAGATTAAAACAATATGGCTGATTTAGTGATTTAAAGAGACCATTCAACTGTAATAAATGCATTTATCATTAATTAATTAAGGTAATCTCTCTCCTTTTCTAAATTTTTTAAAGTAATTCTTTCTTATTGAGTCCAAGATGAGCAATGAAAGTATGAAATTTCTATATTCAGATGTGTCTGTGAGTGATAATAAAATGGCTCCACTTCCAGTCATATCATTATGTAGAAGATCAGTAATGAAAGTAAGGAATTTTCTAATTCTTGTTTCAAATGAGACCCTAAACATTAAAGTTTACATAAATGCTAATGGATTTATGACTGATTTAGAAAGAAATTACTTGGGTCTGGGCACCTTCCTTTGAAATAATGACCACGAACTCACGAAGCTAAACCCTCATCTCCTCCATCTCCAAGCTGGCTAGCTGGGTTAATGGATTAAGGACTTATTTTTGCTTATTGTAGAATGGAGTGAAAATTTGAGTCAAGATCAAGCAGAGTAGGTTGCGGTAGACATGCACACTGGAGGAAGAGAATTGATGCTAATGATATCACGGGCTTGGGACTTGGGTCGACAGCTGAATTAAAATTTGGACTTGAGGATTTGGGAAGAAACTTGAATTAAATAATTTGTGTTGTTCCTTGGGTTTGGGTTATTTTGCTATTTCTTCTAGCAGACCCCATATCCTTCATTTCAAACTCATCTTTTAACTTGAACTTTATTTTATCTATTTCTATGTTATCTTTACTTGCAATTAACATATCAACAAATCTTTGCCATCATTTTCTTTACAATAAAGGCATGTATCAAAATTACTTCTCCTAAAACCAATGCCAATAATATAAGAGTCAAATATCTTATACCATTGTCTTGGAACCTGTTTAAACCCATACAAAGATTTCCTTAGAAGACAAAAAAAGATCAGATTTTTTGTCTCTTCGAAAACCATTAGGCTGACTCATATAGATTTTTTCTTCTAAATCTCCATTTGGAAAAGCTGTTTTGACATTTAACTGGTCAAGTTCCTAGTCAAACTGAGCAGAAAGAGATAAGATGATTCCAATTGTGGTGTATTTGGCCACAGGGGAGAATATCTCATTGTAATCTATTCATTCCCTTTGGTAAACCCCTTTGCAACTAATCTAGCTTTATACCATATATCTTGATCACTAAGCTCTCATTTCTTTATTTTAAACACCCACTTGCAATCTATAACTCTTTTTCTTATAGGTCTCTTCATTAAGTCCCATGTTTTATTTTTATCTAGAGAAGACATTTTATCTTGCATTGTTGCAAGCCAATTCTTTGAATTTATTCCCTTCACAACTTCTTCAAAAGAATTGGGCTGATTATCAATTGACTCATGCAGCAGCATATTGAAACTATCTCTATATCTAGTAGGAGGCCTAATTTGTCTCCTAACTCTATCCCTTCCTAATTGATAATTCTCAAGAGAAGTCCCCGATCTTCTATATTTTCTTCAAAAATTTCATCGACATTTGAGGCACTCTAACTTTAGACTGGGAAAAAGGATGATTATAAGTCTAATAACTTATTTCATTACTCTCTTGACTCTCAAGTGGCTTCACCTCAATTCCAGTATCTTTTTCTAAGTCAAAATTGCTCTTATCTAGAGAAACACTTTCCAGACATGGAAACTGATTCTCATTGAAGACAACATCCCTACTTACAATTACCCTATAGTCAGTTTGTCCTTTAAGCCAAAGTCTATAACCCTTAGTGCCTTCAACATAACCTAAAAGCACACACTTCTCGGACCTAGGTTCTAATTTTCCTAGACTTTGATGAGCATAAGCAGAACATCCAAACACCATTAGGTGTAAATATTTAGGAGGTCTATCATTCCGTACCTCTTCAGGAGTTTTTAAACTTAAGGGCAATAACAGGACTCCTATTTATCAAATAACTAGCAGTTTTAACAGCTTCCCCTATAACATCTTAGGTAAACCAGAGATAAGTATCATACACCTTACTTTGTTTAGAATGGTTCTATTTATTTTTTCAGCAAGACCATTTTGCTGATGAGTGTGTGCCACAATTCTGTGTCTTAAGACGCCACTGTCTTTGCAAAGACTATCAAACTCATAATTACATAACTCCAAACAATTATCTGTTCTTATAACTTTATTCTTTTGTTTGTTTGATTTTCCATAAGAGTTTTCCAAGTTTTGAATCCAAAGGTCTCAGATTTGGATTTTAAAAGAAAGACCCAATTCTTTCTAGAGAAATCATAAACAATTAAAAGAAAATATCTAAAACCTGTATGAGTATTAACAGTAGCTGGACCCGGACCCTGGACCCCAAAGATCAACATGTAGATATTCTAAAATATGTGCAGTCCAATGAATCCCCTGGGAGAAAAGGTAACCTAGATTGTTTTTGTAGAACAAATTACTCACAGAAACCTGGTTTACTTACAATTTCTTTTCCAAAGACACCTTACTGACTTCGGATCTGAAGACCTTTATCACTTATATGGCCCATTCTTTTGTGCCATAAAAGTGATAATTCTCTCTTATCCTCAGCAACTGTAGCATTTAGAGCTAAAGTTGGCTCATCACAGATAGTGTAAAGACCATTTCTTCTAGGGGCATTTACAATAACTCGAGTGTTTTTAAGAATTTTAGTACATCTCTCACTTAAGCTTATTTCAAACTTCAAATCATCTAAAACCCCCAAGGATATTGGATTTCTTTGAAGACTAGGGACATTCGACACTGTCGAGGTGAGCTATGAGACCATGCGGTAGGTGAGATGATTTAATTATTGAGACAGCACGCCACTATTGATTGACAGACAACATATTCTAAGAATTAATGTCCAATGTCCAATTAGTTAGGTCGAACTTAATTACTTATTTGACCAAATTAATTAATTAGATCAATTAATTGAGCCCGTTTGTTAATAGGTTCTAGTTGGACTAGAACCAGGGCTAGGGTTAGCCCTACCTATAAATACAAAAGCACAACTAATTTAATCAAAAGAGTTGGTCTTGATTACTTGATAGCACAAGCAAAAGAAGACAACCTAATGCAATTACTCTCAAAAGGTTTCGCTTTCACCTATTCTTGATCGTGGAATTCCAAATCTGTTCTTGTTGTGTGGATTACCATTGGAGGTTGGACAAGCTGGATAGATGTGGTATTGAATATCGCACCTTGACTAATCGGATAATTAGATTTCACGATATTCATCAAAGGTAAACTTCTATCGCGAATTTTATCTAAATACAATGTTGATCCTGTTTAAAGGAATTATAGATTTAATTTCTACTGTGCATGTATACCTCAATTCCTTACAGTGGTATCAGAGCCTACTTTGTTACTTGTTAGAGTTCATTAGACTACTTTAATAAATCAAACAATAATTGTTATCAGTATATTAATTTGATTTGAGTTTTGACAATTAAATAAAGTTGTGAATTTTTGTAACAAAAAATCTAAAATTGGTTTTGGATTAAATATGAACGAGTTATTTAAAATTAAAAAGAAAAAAAAGAAAAGTTTTAGGGACGATAGCGGCGCCGCCGGTGGAAGCTGCCACCAGCGGCGAGTCACTGCCTTCGAAAGGTAATAGACTCAGCCGCGAGGATCAACGGTCACCGCCGCTGATCTTCGCGGTTGATGCAGCTGCCACTCTTATAGGAGCGGTGACCGCCCACCGCTTCTTCTTTGTTCGTAGAACGGAAGAATGGCCACCGGTGTTGGACACCGGCAGGCCACTGCTTACCTTTTTTTTCTCCTTTCTTTTGAGCAAGGCGTCGGCACAAAAACTTGACACCGGCGATTGAATTTTTTGGAGAAGAGGTCTTCTACTCAATTTTGGAAATTGCACGGGAAGCTCCCTAATTTCAAAAGAGATGAAAGGGCCTCTTATGCAATTTTTGAAATTGCATAAGAATGATTTACTGTTTTAAAATAAGAAGTGGGTCTTTTGTGCAATTTTTGAAATTGCATTAAAGAACCACTATTTTAAAATTTTAAGGGCTGACTATGCAATTTCAGAAACTGTACATTAGGTCCTCAAATTTTATTTTCTAAGAAAATGGTCTTAAATATAATTTTGAATTTTTTAAAAAATTGTAATTATTAAATCTTTTAATGCTGGTCAAATATTTAAAATTGACTAAAATTGTTTTTAAATCATATTTTTAATTTTTTAACAGATTAAATTTTGACTTTACTTTATAAAATTATAATTTTGACCATATACAAATTTCATCTTCAATTAGAGTATGACTTTAAATTGGTAAATAAAATAAAATTTGAAAATCTCTTTTTTGAATAAAATTAATTAATTAATTGATTAATTTTATTGTTGAAAAATTAATTAATTAATTAGATTGATTATTTAATTCCGTTTAGTCCGTTCTAAAATTTCTAAAAAGTTTAGACTTATACGGTCAAAATTGTAAATTTAGAAATTAATATATTTTTAATATTATATATTAAAATGGATGTTTAGTAGATGGTTATGGACTCGACCTATGTGATTGGCTGTATGATTAATTATTTCGGTTGATTATTGATTGGGCCTGCGAGCCTATTATTTAATTAAATAGGTCTGCGAGCTTATTATTTAATTAATTGAGTTTTTGAACTATTTATTTAATATGGACACGCATGTTCATTTATTTGGGCATGTGTGCCAACTAGTATAGGATACAATTTGCGGTTGGACCACAAAGAAACAACTAGTATAGGATACAACTTGCATCAGGAGATAAAGATGATTGCATTAAGCATTCGATGAACGAATACAACGTCCCTTAGGAATTGACCGACTAATCTTCCTTTTGACTCATGAAGATTAGATAGATAAAGTCCATGATCATCCACAGTTATTATTATGTATGATTGATTGCATGTTAGATGTTAGTTAATATACATAAATGTGATTAGACAAAACCCTCTTTATCAAAATATAAAAATCATATTAAATAGTTAATAAAACGTGTCTTCTATTGTTATAGTGAAAAGTCAGAGTCCATTATCGATGTCAGTTTGTTGAGTCACTCAAGGCTACTCGCTCATGAATATGTTTATCACTATGAAACATTTGATATTTCTGAACAATGGATCGAATTTAAATAAAATTTTATTTTTTGTTGAGTCACTCGAAGAAATAGAATTTTAGGGGCACAATCAAATAAACAATAAGATGTGTGCAACAATAAGTGGTATACTTGTGATCTAGGAGTCATATAGAGATGTGATTGATAGAAGTATCTACGTGGAAGTTTTATTAGGATTTGTTGAGTCACTCAAGGTTATAATAAAACAAAAAAGGATCGTAGCCCACTGGAAATCTAACTGGTTCTATTGATTAATGTTTGAGGGTTATTAATTTAATTTAAATAGTGGGAGTATAATTAATTTAATATAAATCCATGTTAAATAAATTTTATGCAGTTAATTAATTTTTCTATCTTGTCATTTAATATTTAAATCATAAGTAACCATATAAGTCTAAGAGGCATATTGGATGCCAACAAACATACTGGACCAAAATTTCTAGACTAGCACTGCAATCTGAGAATTGTTCTCAAGCATGAAAAAGAAAAATTGAATATGTCATTGAGTAGCCAATATTGGAAGCTCCTACTGAGGAGGCTATGCCGGAGAATGTGCAAGCTTACAATAAACACAGTGATGAGAATAACACTATAACATGTAACATGTGATGCTTGTAGTATGTCACATGAGTTAGAAAAAATGCATGATGGTATGGATGCCTAATACCAATATATGTCATTTCAAGTAGTTGAATGACAAACAGTTACGAACTGAACGGTATGAGATATCCAAAAAGGTATACAATGGTATGATGGTAAAAAAAAAATTCCAGTCAGTGCTCATGTATTGAAGATGATTGGTTATATTGAAAAATTAAACTAATTGAGTTTTACCATGGACCACGAGCTGAGTGTTGACTTAGTTCTGCAGTCCGCGCCTAATAGCTTTTAAGAGTTCTTATGAACTTCGACATGAATAAGATTCAGTATACCCTACTCAAGTTGCTAAACATGCTGAAAACTATTGAGCCCAAGAGAATGGAAAAACTTTAGCCATTGATACCTCTAAAAAAAGTAAGAGAAAATCTAAAAGGACCTTTCAGATAAGATCCGAGGCCAAATATACTAAAAAATTGTTAAAGCAGACAAAGACAAATCCAAGTTAGATGATCTATGTTTTCAATGTGAAAACAAATGGCATTAGAAAAGGAACTGCAAGGTATAAAAGAGATAAAACTAATAACCCATATCTTTGGTATTGCATACTTGATCATATAAGTGAAAACGCATCACCAAGTTATATAAAGATAAGTTTGGATTCAAATTATTATGAATCATTTGATAAGTGTGGATAATGCTCTTTGGGCAAAATGACCTAGACCCCTTTTTGGAAAGGAAGCCAGAGTTGCACATATTTTGGGTCTTGTACATATCGATGTATGTGAACAAATGTCTAAACATGCTAAAGGTAGCATTTCTTACTTCATCATATTTACAGATGACAATTCTAGATATGATTTCATATGCTTGATGTAATTCAAGAGTGAAGCTCTTGAAAAGTTTAAAGAATTCAAGTAAGAAATAGAAAGGCAAACTAGGAAAAATATTCTAACACTTAAATCTGATCGAGGTGGAGAATATTTGAAGGGTGAGTTTTTAGACTAACTAAAAGAGAATAAGATTCTCTTGCACTAGACTCCACTGTATACACCCCAACTAAATGGTGTATCTGAAAGGAGAAACCACACCTTACTTGATATGGTGCGATCAATAGTGAGTCACGCAGAAATTGTTTTGAAGATATGCACTTAACACTGTATGTTACACACCAAACCGTGTCTTATCTAAATCGGTCAATAAAATTCCGTACGAGTTATGGAACGGAAAAAAGGCTCAATCTTTCATACATAAAGGTTTTGGGATGCGACACTTATGTGAAGCGCATTGAATTAGACAAGCTAGAAGCTAAATCTGATAAATGTTTATTTGTTGAGTATCCAAAGAAAATTGTAGGATAGTATTTCTACAATCCTATCGAGATGAACATCATCGTATCAAAATAGCTATATTCTTAGAGAAGACAGTAGGAACAAATTAGATCTTGAAGAGGTTCAAGAAACCACAAATAAAATTGACCTATTATATTATCCAATGGTTGAACTTGCATATGATGAGGCACAGATTGGGAAAATGAAAACCACTAGTTCCCAAGAACACGCCAGCTCTACGTAAGTCGAGCAGGGTTATTCGTTCTCTTCAGAGATATGATCTCCTAATTACTAGTAATGTGTTACTAATCGAAAAAGATGAACCTACTACTTATACAGAATTGAAGTCAACTGTTGACTCAAAGAGATAGCAGGAAGCCATGGAATCCAAGATGAACTTCATGTATGAAAACAAGGTTTGGACCTTGATGGACCTGCCTGAAGGAGTAAAACCTATAGGCTGTAAATTGGTTTACAAGAAAATGTCGAAATGGATGGTAATGTTCATACTTACAAGGCAAAATTGGCTGCGAAAGGTTACAAGCAAAGATGAAGAATTGACTTTGACGTAACTTTCTCACCAGTAGCCATGTCTAAATCAATTCAGATTCTGCTTGCGACAGTAGCATACCATGACTATGAGATCTGAAAAATAGATGTCAAAACTGCATTCTTGAATAGAAATCTTAGTGAGGATGTATACATGACACAACCCAAAAATTTTGTATCCACAAAGTCAAACAAGGAATGCAAACTACAGAAATCCATATATGGATTAAAGCAAGCCTCTCGGAGCTGAAATCTTCATATTGATGAGACAGTCTAAATGTTTGATTTTATCAAGAATGAATATGAACTATGTGTGTATAAAAAGGTTAGTGGGAACAAAGTCGTGTTTCTAATTTTGTATGTGGATGATATACTATTATTAAGAAACGATGTCTCGATGCTAAAATCAGTCAAATTATGATTATCAAAAATTTCTCCATGAAGGATATGAGAGTGGCAGCGTACATTCTTAGTATGAAGATTGCTTGACCTAACTCAATCAACGTACATAGATAAATCTTGAGAAGATTTAGCATGGAAAAGTCCAATAGAGGACTCTGTCTCATCGGACATGTGATCTATCTCTCAAAAGAGTGTCCCAAAACACATCTAAGGTCCAATTAGTTGAGTCGGACTTAATTAATTATTGGACTAAATTAATTAATTAGATTAATTAATTGGGCACGTTTGTTAATAGGTTCTAGTTGGATTAGAACTAGGGATAGGGTTAGCCCTACCTATAAATACAAATGCACAATTGATTTAATCAAAAGAGTTGGTCTTCATTACTTGTTAGTACAAGCAAAAGATAACCTAATACAATTACTCTCAAAAGGTTCCGCTTTTATCTGTTCTTGATCATAGAATTCCAGATATGTTCTTGCTGTGTGGATTACCATTGGATACTAGACAATTAGACAGCTATGGTATTGAAGATCGCACCTCCAGTTAATCAGATTTCACGATATTCATCAAATGTAAACTTCTATCACGAATTCTATCTAAGTACAATGTTGATCCGACTTAAATGAATTATAAATTTAATTTCCACCGTACCTCAATTCCTTACACATATAACAGCTGTCATTGTTTCCATCATCAGTCGAAAACATTTTGAAAGTGCTTAAGAGTTTTCTGACACCTATCTAAGGCATTTCAAGGTGGTTCATTCTAGATAAATTCTTGTCAGTAGGTAATAATGTTATAGCGAAGAGAGATTCTTGGTGACAAATTACTGCAGTTTTGAAACATTAATCCTCGAGTAAATCATTGTTGACTATAGAAAAAATGCATAAGAAGAAGCTGCTAATTAGTGAAAAATAAGGATGGGGGGATCTTAATTATCTCAATTTATGGACGTGTTATTCAGATTCTTATAGGCAATTCTTCTTTTCCTAGCTAGCCGTAATGTATAAACACATAGATTAGTGCACCATCTCCTCAATTTCTGAGCCAACATTTCATACATCTTCAGATAACAGAGTAAGAATCCCAAAATTAGCAACATAATTGTTTCTTCATGAATAGACAATAGCTGCAATGTACTTCATCTGTCCAATGTTCCTAAATAGAGTGGTAAGAAATAAACATGAGTCTGATGAAGGTCCTAGAACTAGTTATTGCTATGTTTATTAATGGTTCTAAATTGATCACACAGAACCGATGAGTTCTATTATTAATATATTATCTAATAATAATATGTTGTTTGTGTGTGTATAATATATTATCTTATAGCAAAAAGTAGGAAATTTGGTGTAAGTGATTCTTAATTTTTACTTTCAGTGCAAAAATGGGTTTTAACAATTTTTTTGGCACAGACATCCCTAAGTTATGTAGTTTGGTATGCAATTAGTCCTTATATGATGAAAAAGTCCATTATGCCCTTAATCTTTTTTAACAATTTTTTTGGCACAGACATCCCTAAGTTATGTGGTTTGGTATGCAATTGGTCCTTATATGATGAAAAAGTCCATTATGCCCTTAATCTTAATTACAAAAAATTAGAATTGGTTCCTAATTTTTTGCAAAAAATGTAAATGGGTTTAGTATTTTTATTTAATAATATTTAACTTAGCGCACTAAATATATCATTGTAGATGTGTCTATTAAATTTTTCACAAGAGGAATTTTTTTCCACGATCGGTAAATAAAGATGGACACCTTATTTTGATAAGATCGTCTCATTTTTATTAATGTTTATCTTTGAATTTTGTAATAAAATTGAAAGTATATTTTTGGAATGTATCGGACTATATCGCGTGAAATTTAATTTGTGATATTGACCACATAAATTTAATTTCTCTTGACTGTCATACGTAGTACATTAATCCTAAGCGAGTAATAGACTTCGATTACTAATTTGAAGTTCTTTGAGGTATCAATTGACGAGATCAAATTACTGGTCAATACATCAGTGTCTTGGGAATTAAAATGAAATAAAGAGAAACATATATTTGCAATATGGAACTCGTAATCTATTTAATAGGCACGATCATGGCCTCAAATGATTTATTTATTTTTTATTTTTTTTGTGGACAATTACACTTGAGCTTAGTAGTTCAACATTGATTGTTGAATTAATATTGTAATGTTATTACATAGAACTATTAGAAGAAAAATAAGATTTGAGAATTAACATATATTTGAAAAATAGTATTTTGCTTATTTCAACCTTATTTTTAATAAGTATTTTATATATTTAATTATTTCTTCTACAAGTATTGTTGCATACACACATCATGGAGTGTATTCTCTATATAGCTAATAGCATGTTTGGTGTAGATAAAAATTGGATTTTTAGAAAATTTTAATAAAAGTTAATAAATTGTGTGATTAAAAAGTTAATTAAAATAATTTCTTCTCTCTCATTTCATTTCTTCTTCTGTCCCACTAATTGCTAAAATATAAAGGCAACTAAGATCTACTAACACAAACAATACTTCTATAATTGTACTAACCCATTCAAACTAAAATAATAAAATAAAATTTTACAATTGTAAAATAAAATAAAAACATTAATAAAAATATTCTTAAAAATTAAAATTGATTTCTAACACGGTATCGTCTCACGGAATGAAAAAGGGTAAAAGAATATTGTTCTACGGAGTCTATTTAATGATGCAACGAAACTGCAGGCTCATAGCTAGTAGGTAAAGAGAAGACTTTAGTCTTTCTTCATCTAGTCTTTAGGGAAAAAAACCATTTAATTTCTTTTTAAATATGCATTTCTGTTTATTTGTTTATTATTTGCAAACAAACAAATTGTTCATGATCATATTTTAAGAACAAATAATTTATTTAAGAAATAAATTATATTTTTCATTTTAATTGGGCTTTATTACAAAAAATTATATCGATATTTCTTTTCATGTAGCGTTTGTGTAAAATGGAAAAATTCAATGAAAGCATTTGAAAATTCTAAAAGTTTCGAGGAATAAATAAACAAAAAATTAGTAAAAAGATTAGGAGAGTGATAATTGATGAATATATATATTTCAAATGAGTCTTTTTTTTTTTTTTTTTTTTTTTTTTGGGTCAAGATTATGGAGAAGTGTATGTTCCTAAATAGAGTGGTAGGAAATAAACATAGGTATCATGAATGTCTTAGAAATGGTTATTGTTATGTTTATTACACAACACTCATGGACGTGGTTCCATTTGGTTTGTTCTAAAGAGAATCGAACCAGAACTAGGAATTAATGATCATTTTCTAATGGAATTGTTGGCTCTATCTCAAATTATGGAACCGAACCAAATGGTACACCATCGAGTTCATTCCATAGAACAATATTCATTTATACCCATCTAACATTTCTAATTAAATCTGGTTCAATTAGATATTCTTTAAGAACATGATGGTTTAAAGTATGAAGATTTAAAAGCGAGGATGGGAAGTTATAGCGGTCTAGTAAAAAAAAATGAGATTACGAATTAATCATACGTGAAGAATAATTTTATTAAATTCCAATGTAATTAATTAGCAAGGCCGGCCCTCAAATTTTGGGTGCCATGTACGACAATTTAAGATAGTGCCCCTTTTATTTAATTAAGAAATATATTAAGAAAAAAAAATTATATTCTAATAATAATATTTCATTGCAAAAATATGATATTTAAATATTTGTTTATTTTTTACACATCATCACTAAATTCTTCATTTATTAATCAACTTCCTTATTGTAAACTTCTTTAAAAAACTTGCAAAAAAAAATATAAAAAATAAATAAAAAATAAAAAATAAAAAATCTCTATTAAAATCACTTGAATAAATTATCTATGACCTATCCCGTATCTCACCATTTGATAAATAATGAATGTAAAAATTAGAAAAGAAATATCTAGACAAATTATCTTTAGAATCATTTTGTAGTGAAAGATCTCTTGTACGACAATTTTGACAATTTTGCTAAACACAAGTGTTTAGCAAAATGAAGAGAGACGAGGAAGTTGATTGGAAAATCATATTGATTGGACGAAAAAAGAAAAGTTGCAGCAAACGAATTCGTTCCAAAAGAAAAGTTGCAGCAAACGAATTCGTTTGCTGCAACTTTTCTTTTTTTTCGTCAATCAATATGTCTTTTTCGTCAATCAATATGATTTGTTTGCCGCAACTTTTCTTTTCGTCCAATCAATATGATTTTCCAATCAACTTCCTGTCTCCCAAAATTGCATATCTCTGTACAGGTGTTTGACAAAACAAGCAAATACTGCTTATAAGTCGCAGATTGCTCTGCTCAGGGAATCACCTTCTCCGGTTCTCCCTTGTTACCCTAAATAAGAATAAGCCTATTACGATTTCTTTACTCACCATCAATCATGATAAGCTACTATGTTTTCAACCTCTTCCAATCAAACACTCGCTTCCACGAGAATCTCGTTTTTATCATTCCTCTACTTGTTGCTCTCTTAGAGTTGAAGTCTCAGAGAAAAAATCAAAACGAAAATCCTTTTGACACTCACCCTGGAACCATGCAAATTGCATGTACAAGTATCTTTTTATATTACTTAGCTTATCGTTTTCACCTCAGATTTTCTTCTCGTATGATCTTCTTCTCAACTAGATCTCGAGCTATTTCCGTTGCAGCTCATCATTGTATGTTGTGGTTTGGTAATTTAGCAGTGGCATCACTAGTATCAATCTTCTTCCCCGACTCCATCAGGCCAGTGCTATATGTGTCGTCTGTATTGCTATCAGCAGCCGAGTTTCTGCAATGGGGCTACCGGAGGATTATGGAGGATCACAGAGGATTACATGTTCTTGGAAGGAAAATAAATCAGTTCTTGATCAGTACTATAGGCAGCATCCTGCCAAATTCTTTTATGGAACAGCGCCACTTACTTCCTCTCTAAATGTAATTCCCTCCAAAGCAAGAAACTTGTCCTGGACTGCCATATATATATATATATAGATGCATGACTGCATGAACCCATTTAACTGCTCAAAAGTGGATCAATACTATAAAATGTGTGAACGATTTGTATGGTAGTAGTTTGTTGTACTTTATCTATTTTTGATATTAATAAATCAGCCCACAACGAGTTTTGTTTTTTTGTTTTTTAAAATGTGATTAATTATAGTTGTGTATTTTTACTTTTTACATGTAGTAGATATGCCATTTCTCAATTTATTGTTTAAGGAAAGTTACTTTTGACTAGTTTGAAAGAAAGATAATTAAAATAAACAAGGCCTTTTATCAAAACACAATGCTGTTTTTTGCAAGAAGGCATTCTAAGAATTCCTCAAATATCCAATATCCAGTAAAGTGTACAAAAACTATTATACCAAATGGACAGGCTGTGTAGTCTAATAATTGAATAAGGTGGCCTATTAAGCAACTCTAGAAAGACCCACGTGTCCCGAATACCATATCAAAAATGAATAAATAAAACACATGATCACCTTTAGACGTTGCAAACCGTTGAAAACACTATGATATTTCTGTAGTGCAAAAATATGAATTAAATTGACTGCAAACAGTCGGCTTATATAGCCAATTACAAAAGGATTAAATCAAAATAACTACCCACATTTGAATGACCTAAAAACGTGATAATATACTAATCCTAAATCACTAACCCTTATAGATAAGCTTTAGCTTATAGATAAAGTTTATCTTATAGATAAGATTTATTAACCAATATTCCTAATAAACTCAAATCCTAATAAAACAGTAAATCCTAATAATCAACAATCCCTCCCTTAAGCAGAATACTTCTCGGTTTGAGAGAAGTATGTCCTCCGATTGCTAATGTTTTGGCTTCAAAGCCGATCGCTGCAGAATCTGTTTTTGATCCTTTGCTTGACCATATAATGGCAGTTCTCGTGAGTATCCTATGCTATCGAGCCGAGACGGCCGGTGTTTGATCCGCCCACATAACCTCCCGGATCCTAGCTGCCATGAGAACGTTGAGGTTCCTATACTGCAGAGAACCTTGCTAGTTCTATCGATTCGGGGTCACCGGCGAGGGACACTTTCGGCGTAATTCTTCGGAGGACTTGGTGGGATTAGGAGAGACAAGAATCGGATGGGTTCACTACGATTCGAGAGGAAGAAGTCCTCGAAAGGTGTTGATATTCCTCGCCCGAGCACGCGGGTGACTCGTAGTCGAGCGGTGCCGTCACATAACCAATCCCTTTGATGTGTGTTATCATTTGGAATGCGAGAGAGGGTGGGCGTCTTGCCGCCGCGTGAGCGTCTTAAGAAATTGGTTGATTCACCGGGTTTACTTCTTAGTGATTTTGGAGCCATTTGTTCGAAGAAAAACTTTGACTTTATCAAGCGATCTCTCGCATTTGATGTGGGCCTTGAGAATGAGTCGGGTAAAATTTGGTGCTTTTGGAATTTGGGGACTACGGTTTGCTTCATGTGTTGATCATCCCCAATTCCTCCACATTAGAGTTGAGGATCCTGAGGCTGTCCGGCCGATGTATATTACCCCGGTTTATGCTTCTTGTTCGTCGGTGGTAGGATTTATGGATGGGACTCCACCAGATTTTTCTTGTAGTGGATGGGCCGTGGATGGTTGGGGAGACTTTAATGTGATTGCTCACAATGGTGAGCGTCTTGGTCATAACACACTCGAGGCAGGTACATCGATTTTGCAGATATGATGATGGATTGTGGCTTGACCGATCACTGATTCTGATGGTGTCGGTATACGTGGACTAATGGGAGCTGTAGCCGAAGCGGTTGGGGACAGTGTTGATTAACTTTCAATGATTGGTTCTTCTTGCTCTAGCTTCTCGGTTCGGCATCGGGCAAGTACTTCAGATCACTCTCCGCTCTTGATTCAGTGGTCTTCTGATGACGATTTAGGACCTCGTCCGTTTCGATTCCTCAACGTTTGGTCTAGACATCATGACTTCTTGAGCTTCGTATCCCAAAAGTGGTCTTTCACGACTCATCATACGGGAATGACTGCTCTTTGGGAGAAGATTTTTAGGCTCAAACAGGGCCTTCGTTGGTGGAATCGACATGTGTTTGGTGACATCTTCCAGCGAGTCAGGGATGCAGAGTGTAGGGTGGAAGAGGCAGAGTCCGTCTATGATAGTGATCCTACTCCAGCCCACCGTGATACGTTACACTGTGCTCGAGCGGGGCTGAACCGGACTTTATCTGTTGAGGAGGCTTTTGGAAACAAAAGGCAGGGCTCATTGGGTTTGTGAGGAGACCACAACACCGGTATTTTCATTCTATGGTGCGGGCGTAGGATCCGATCTCGGATTAGGTCTATTACTGCCGAGGACGGAGGAAGTGTTTGACTCTCGGGGAGACTAATCGACGCCCGGCGTGTCATTTTTCGGGAGCTTTTGTCATTTGCTCCTCGGACTGTCGATCCTATTCGACCCGATATTATTCCTAGGCGGTGTCGATGAGGATAATTTGCAACTCAATCGAATACCGACTTTGGGTGAGGTTCGGGAGGCTATCTTGATATTGATTGAGCGGTGTAGCGGGGCGGATGGATTTTCTTCACATTTTTTTTTGGAGTGTTGGGATATTATCTCGAGATGATGTTTTTCGAGCGATCTTGGACTTCTTCTTGAGGGGGCATTTTCGAGAGGTTTTTCACTACTTCTATAGTATTGATCCCTAAGCGGGATAATGCATGTCGGTGGTGCGAGTTTCGTCTTATCGACATGTGCACGTTTTTAATAAGTTGGTTACAAAAATTTGTTGAATTCACGACCGAGTAACATACTTCCTCAGATTATTTCAAAGACACCTCGAGGCGGATTCATCCCGGGGCGACTCATTGGGGATAACATCCTCCTTGCACAGGAGCTTCTACACACACTGGATATGAAGGTGCAAGGGGTAATGCTATCCTCAAGCTAGATATAGCTAAGGGCCTATGACCACTTTGGATTGGGGTTTCTTGATCTACATTTTGGAGGGCTTTGGATTTGATGCTATATGGATAGATCGGATACGGAGGTGCATCTCAGTGTCACTTTTCGATCTGCTCAATGGTAGACCATGTGGTTTTCCCTCATCTAGGGGACTTGACAGTGGTGATCCCATCTCTCCATCGTTATTTATTCTAGCGGTGACTATTTTTCGCGCATCCTTACTCGGCGAGATCGGCAGATAGCTCACGATGGCTTCTGAGACATGGAGGGATGCTCTTATCTCACATCTATGTTTTGCGAGATGATATGGTCATTTTCGCTAACGATCGAGCGATCTATTAGACGGGTCCTACATTGTATCGAGCACTATGAGCGAGCTTGGGCCGATTAGTGAATAGAGATAAGAGCGGGATTATTTTACCCAGACGAGCTACTATTCAGCAGATACACAGGCTTGAGCATCGGCAGGCTTCGTCACCAGCAGCGGCCTTTCACTTATCTTGGAGTGCCCTGTTCAAAGGGCATCGTAAGATATTCCTATACGATGATCTCATTCGAGAAAGTACGGAGCGGGATATCGGTGGGCTTGAGACTACTTTCACACGGAGGACGGATTACTACGATTCGATGCATTACATCTTCTCTTCCTCTCTACCTTCTTGATTTTGAAGCCTCCCAAGGTGTCTTGAAGAAGCTAGAAGCATCTTTCTAGATTCCTCACGGGACTCCAAAGATCATACCCATCGTCTTCATTGAAAGAGATGGAAGGACTTATGTCTCCAACCGAGAGAGAGGGCTGGGATTTAGGCGGTTCTGAGGACCTTGTTGACACTTTCTCATTGAAGCTATGGTGGCTATTCGGATCTCGAGAGATCTCTTTGGGCTCGAGTTTACGGGGTGAAATCTTGTCGGGGCACACATCGTCATCAGCTCTTGTTCCTTATTATGCTTCACTGTTTGGAGGCGGTGAAGCTTATAGGACCCTGCCGAGTCCTACATTGCATGGAAGCTAGGCGGGGTCACATATTTTTTGGCATGATTCTTTGGATGGGCGATACTACTTTGGGCGATCGGTTCCATGACTACCACATTCTTCCATCCGGTGCCACGATTTCTTTGATGATATTGGATGGAATATTGACGAGACTAAGTCGAGATCGTTCCACTTACCATGGGCGAGCGGATAGGGAGCATCCTATCACCCCGCATGTGGATGATCAGATTGTATGGGTGATACTTCGGATGGCGGTTGTTACCAAGTCTGCATGGCGGCTTGTTCGTACAGGAGCACTAGTCGGTGTATATCGTATGATATGGAGTTCGATTATTCCGACCACGATTTCCTTTTACGTTGGAGATTGTGGCGGGGGCTTATACCGATGGATGTGGTGATCCGAGGCGGATAGGGAGTCATATAGCGTCGATGTGCGGTCTTTGTTCGGCTATAGAGACTATTCAAGACTTATTCATTGATAGTCCGACAAAGGCGAATCTTGTTTGGAGACACTTTGCGAGACATCTTTCATATCACCCTCGGGCCGCTCGAGGATTCGATGATCGCTTCGGACTTGGAGATTCTCGGGTCATTTGTCGAAGACGGGACATATCGCACGATCATTTCTCTATTGATATTATGGTTTTATGGAATTGCGAGGAATGATGCGAAGCACGGAGATATAGCTATGGAGCCGAGGAGGATCATTTGGAAAGTTTACCACACCATCTCGCTTCGCATACTGAGCCGCTTATTTGGCACATCCATTGGCGTGGAGACATGGACATCGCTCCGCTTTTTGGTGTCATTATTACCACCTCCCTCCTCCTCCCACTTTAGTTTTTCGGCGTACTCCACTAGTGGGATCCTACAAGATCAACATCGATGGATGCGTCGAAGGACGGATTGCTAGTGGCGGAGGGATTATCGAGATTCGTCGGGGCGGTGCATTGGGCATTCTTCTCTTTCTATGGCGAATGCACCATTCTCAGGCGGAGCTACGAGCTATACTAGACGGGATCATTCGGCTCGAGACTTGGGTTATCGATTACTATGGGTGGAGTCGAGACTCTACATTAGCGATCCGGCTGCATCACCGAGGAGGAGGACCTTGGCACATTCGAGCTACTACTCTCGGGCATCGGGCATCTACTAGCACCGGACAGGATACTATCACTCACATCTTCCGAGAGGGCAACAGTTCTTGATCTTCTTGCATCGAGGCTGGGATCGGCGCTACTATTATGAGTACAGCTCTCGGGATCTTCCACAGCGACATCGTGATCTAGTCAGTTAATGATTTGGACTTCCCTCTTTGATAGAGGCTTATAGCCTGTTTAGAGATTTGTATGGGAGGTAGTACCTCCTTATTTATTGATTCATTTTGCATTTACTCTTTCTTTCGATTGTGCTTGGAGGTCGGGTTTTATGCCCCCCTCCCTTGTACTATTATGAGCTTTTATATATGGTTGGGGCTTCCTTAACCCCCGTCCTTCCCCACGATGGAGGTATAAAAACCACATTGGGGTTGTGATGGTGTGTTTATTAAAAAAAAAAAAAAGCGAATACTTCTCGACATTCGGTTTATATCAGAACCTCACAAACTCAATCATACTTGAGCTTCAAGAATGTCTCCAACTTCGGAGGCTTTGTCATTATATCGTGACTTGTTCTTGAGTGTTGCAATGCATCGGTTCAACAATGCTATCTCTTGCAAGATCACGAAGGAAATGGAAGCGAATGTCAATGTATTTACTTGACCATGCGAGCGAGATTCTTGGATAACTTAATAGTTGAACTATTGTCGCACAAAACAGTAGTACACTTGTTCTGCATATAACCAAGCTTTTCCAAAATTCTTCTCAACCACACACTTTGACAAGCACAAGAGGCAGCAGCTATGTACTCCGCCTCAGTAGTAGACAAAGTCACCACAGGTTGTTTCTTGGACGACCATGACACTGCTCCAGAACCAAGCAAAAATACGTATCCTGAGGTACTTTTCCGATCATCCAAGTCCCCGGCAAAATCACTGTCAGTGTAAGCTATAAGATCCTTGCAGCCTCCTTTCTTGTAAAGGATCCCCAACTCAGTTGTACCTTTCAAATACCTGAGTATTCTCTTTGCTGCAAGCCAATGAAGCTCAGTAGGACAAGACATGAACCTACTAATAACACTTACTCCATACATCAAATCAGGTCTAGTTGCAGTCAAGTACATGAGACTACCAACTACCTGCTTAAACAAAGTTGCATCAACTTTAGTACACGCCTCATCTTTCGACAACTTAGTACGGAACTATTGGATTCTTCTTTGGGTTACTCTTGTCCATGCCAAACCTTTCTAAAATTTCACGAGCATATTTCCTTTGACACACAAAAATTCCATCTGAACTTTGTAGCACCTCAACCCCAAGAAAATACCTCATCCTCCCCAAGTCAGACATATCAAACTCTAACATCATTGACTTCTTAAATTCATCACACATACTCTTATCATTGCGGTATAAATTAAATCATCAAGCGTAAAGACCGACAATTAAGAGTTTACCTCCTCCTCGACTTTGCGAACAATGTGTGTTCACGGTAGCACTTTTCAAAGCTTCTCTAACAAAATAAGCTTCAATCTTCTTTGTACCATGCTCGTGGCACTGTTTGAGCCTATATAATGCCTTTCTCAGCTTGTACACTTTGCCTTCTTCACTTTTCTTCTCGTATCCTTGAGGCTGTTGCACAAAGACTTCTTCACTAAGCTCACCGTGAAGGAAAGCGCTCTTTACGTCCAACTGAAAAACATCCCAGCTTTGTTGAGCTGCTAGAGCAAGTATCAATCGAATAGTGTCAAGCCTTGCAACCGGAGCAAAAACCTCGGTATAATCAATCCCATACTGCTGTGCATATCCCTTAGCCACAAGCCTCGCTTTGCACTTGTCTATTTCTCCACTCTCGTTGAGTTTAGTTTTGAACACCCATTTAACTCCAATAGACTTCACTCCATCTGGCAGAGTTGTCAGCTCCCAAGTCTTGTTTTTCTCAATCGACTCAATCTCTGCATTCATTGCATTCCTCCATTTTTGCTCTTGATGACTTCTTCAAATGTGATTGGATCATCCTCAATAAGCATAATCATAGCATTCAAACCTTCATCTTCCGACAAGCCTTCTCTCTGTTACATAATCTCGCATCCAAGGTGGTTCTCTTCACCCTTTCTTCATTTGAGCTTGGTGAGTTCTCGGTGACCCGACTAGAGGATGAGCTAGCATCATTTGAACCAACTCCACTTGAAGCACTACCATTCTCATATTCATTAGTCTCTTCTTGACTTCATTCCTTTCTTGATTAATTTCATCATCACTTTGTCACCCCATTCAAGGATGTCAAGCCCTACTTCTTCTTGACTTCTATTCCAATTCCAACTTTCATTTTCTTCAAATATAACATCCCTCTTCGACAACTACTTTCTTTGAAAGCTGGATCAAACAACTTTGTATGCCTTTGATTCATCACTCACACCAAGAAGGACACACTTGTAGCTTTTATCATCCAACTTGGTCCTCTTTTGATCTGGTATGTGCACATGAGCCATGCAGCCAAAGACGCGAAAATACTCCACATTAGGTTTCATGCCACTCCATGCTTCTTCTGGAGTTTTATCTTGTACTACTAAGGTTGGAGATCTGTTGAGAATGTGCACACTCCACCTTACTGCTTCAGGCCAGAAAACTTTAGGAACTTGCTTCTCTGAGAGCATAGAACGTACCATATTCATGATTGTCCTATTTTTTCTCTCAGCAACTCCGTTTTGCTGAGGGGTATATGCTGCAGTTAATTGCCTGCTCACTCCATTAGCTTTACAAAACTCAACAAAATCATTTGAATTGAATTCTCCACCCCTGTCAGTCCTTAAGCATCTAATATATGCACCTGTCTCTTTCTCAACACATGCTTTATATCTTCTAAAAACAGCAAAAGCTTCTGACTTTTCATGCAAGAAGTAAACCCAAGTTTTACGACTAAAGTCATCGATAAAACTTAACAAATACCTTTTATTGCTATTTGATGCAGGCTTTATAGGACCACATATGTCCGCATGTATAAGCTCCAGCCTCTGTGAGGCCCTCCACAGACTCTTTTTAGGAATGGATTCCTGTCTTTGTTTACCAACCGACATAATCATGCAAAGCTTTGTAGGGGTTCTAAGTGAAGGCAAGCCACTGACCATATTTTTGTACTGAAGGGTTCTCAACCCTTTGAAGTTCAAATGTCCGAATCTGCAGTGCCATAGGTGAGTTGCATTTTCTGTCACAACACGAAACAAGTAGGAGCTTTAGGCATCATGGTGCAAGCACAACAAACATCCTGCTCATACTCATCTCGATTGCATAATCAGACCCTTTAAAGGATGAAAGATCCTACACTTCCCATGTTGGAACAAAATAGCTAGACCCTTTTCTTGAAGTTGTCCTACACTTAACAGATTATTCTTCAACTCAGGAATGTAGTAAACTTCAGAGATTATTTGAGTGATTTCCTTGACTTATGATCTGACATTTCACTTCCCCACAACTGCCATCCTTGTGTTGTTGCCTAGCTTATTTGTTTGTTTGAAGCATTCATCCAAATCGAGAGAACCATTCTTTATTTCCACTCATGTGATTGCTTTGCATCCACTATCAAGAAACCACACCTCTTCTCTTTTGCTTGGTTCGAGATCCACATAAGACATTAACAATGACTCTTCTTCTTCATCTACCTCTGCGTAATTGGCTCTGTCTCTCAACTAGGGCACTCATATTTAAAGTGCCCTAATTTGTCAACATTTAAAGCATTCCACGTAGCCTTGTTAAAAGGCATCTTCCTCTACCTCTTCCTCGCCTCGATCATTCCTCGACCTCTTCCTATTTCTATTGTGTCTTCATGAACAACCTTTAGAACATGTTCCTCCTCTCTATGGCCATTCATCCTTTGTTCATGGACAAGTAAAGCGCTTCTGACTCGTCAATGGTCAAAGTATCCAAGTCGTTGGATTCTTCAATAGAAGCGAGACCACATAGTCAAATTTTGAAGTCATAGACCTCAAAATTTTCTCATTAATGACCGTTTCACCCATTTTCTCACCATGTGCCTTCATTTTGTTGGCTATAGTGAGAGTACGAGCAAAATAATCATTTACAGTCTCTCCTTCCTTCATGTAGAGAGTTTCAAAATCTCTTCGAAGAGCTTGCAGCTGTCATGCGATTCACCTTGGTGGAGCCTTGATATTCTCGCCTCATCGAGTCCCAAATGTGCTTTCTTTGTGTCCCTATTGAGTATAGTCTCCATAATACTCCGATATATAGCTTGAAGCAGGTAATTCTTTATCTTCAAGTCCTTGACTTTGCTTCTTCAATAGCCTTATGATGTGCTACATTAACTCATCCCGTGCACTCTCGCGGTATCCCATTCTCCACAAGACCCCAGTAATCCTTTGAACGGAGGAGATTCTCCATTAACATCGACCAATGATCATAGTGACCATCAAATTTTGGGATTGCAGGCTGCACAAAGCTAGTCTCTGCTGCCATTCCTTTTAGCACACCACTCACAAGAAACTGCTGTTTCTTTTACTCACACAAAACCAGGTCCCTATGATGGGGCTCTGATACCAAATGTTGAAAACACTATGATATTTCTGTAGTGCAAAAGTATGAATTAAATTGACTGCAAACAGTCGGCTTATATAGCCAATTACAAGAGGATTAAATCAAAATAACCACCCACATTTGAATGACCTAAAAACGTGATAATATACTAATCCTAAATCACTAACCCTTATAGATAAGCTTTAGCTTATAGATAAAGTTTATCTTATAGATAAGATTTATTAACCAATATTCCTAATAAACTCAAATCCTAATAAAACAGTAAATCCTAATAATCAACACAAACTGGTGGTGGGTGGATCTGCTATAGCTTTGAAAATTCTAGCAGTTGACGGGTGCTTACTAGCAAGTTCATGAATTACTTGTAGCTTATCCATCCATGGTTTCTTCACTGGTAATAATTATCAATAAAATGGAAATAAAAGGTAGATAGTTGAACAAGGGTACTCAAGAATAGAACATTCAAAAATATGCGAAAATGCATATCGGAGACATGGTGAAAATGCAAAAGCAAAGCGATTGAGGATGAAGTCAAAGTCTTTGCCGCATAGAAGGTACTCGAACTACGAAATCAAACTGTAATAAGGATTTTTAAAAGGTGATAAGGATGATTTAGTAAAAGAGTTTTGATTTATGTGATTAATCGGGGCTAAAATTACGCAAGTGCCGTAACAAAGTATCCAGAGAGCAATATGAACAATACGAGGGCATCAAGAAAAATTATAACAAGTCGGCCATTGCGCAGGTTTAAATCCGAGCAACCCGTGCTCTATTGGAGTTGTTAACATTTTGATCATAAGGAGGAAAGCAAGGAGACTCAAAAACATCGAGCATTGATTGTATTGGGAAAGTTCGGTCTGCAGTGAGAAGGAAACCTCGGGTAAACAATAAAATGGCCAGTCAGAAGCACCATTATCTTGAGGAAGACCATGAAAGCCAATACCGCCCACCCCAAGTATCACTCTTCCAAAATGCCCAAATTGCTGCCATTGCTATTTTCGATCACAGACACGGCCGGGTTTGTGGCAGAATACAGCTCTACCAAAAGTTGGGACCAAAAGATTGAACAAAGAAAGCAACCAATTGACAAACTAGTGTTAGTCACTACAAAATTCTCAATCAAACCCAAAAAGCAAGCTTTAGTAAAATGTATTGTTTTTAGCAAAGGCGGAGCCGAGGATATGGTATAGGGGTGGGAGGAGGAGGGAAATTATATGGGGTTCAAGGCTACCGTGAAATTCTTTTTTTTTTTTTTTTACCCTATTTTAATGAGAATGAGAATATAATATTTTCAAACAAGTCATAATTTTAAAAATTTTACAATAACTCATTGTACAAAAATATTCAAGATATAAAATTAGCAAAAGAAAGTTGTGCTGAAGACGATCTTTTACGGTTGCAAATTCATCTATAATAGAATCTATATCTATTTTATGAACAAGCTCCTCTCAACAAAAATTGTCATACGATTAGCAAGAAATGCGTCACCCATTTTCTGCGAATTGACATCTTCACATGTTTCATTCTTTGAAAATACTCTCTCGGTTGTCATGAGAAAGCAGGTAATGTCAACACAAAGGCGAATCAATATAGTTATCATCTTGTAATCCTCACACCTTCGTGTTTTAACCAACATCTCGCATAATTTTGAAAGCGTTTGTACTTCAAATTGAGGACCACGAACTACATCATCACGATAATATTTCAATTCGGTCAACAAGACATTTCTCTCTTGACGTTCAAAATCCTCGGGATAAAACTCACAAAGAAGATCATAAATATCATTTGCATTAAATGATTCAAATGAATTTTAGGATCCAAAACCACACTAAGTTGAAGGAGTCGAGGCGATGTCTCATTAAATCTTGTATCCAACTCGTCAAGCGATAATCTATGGCTTCATTGAAAATATCAAGTGATAATGATGCTCAATAGTAATTTGCTTGTGACCACGACCAACATTGGTATCTAGGTTGGGTATATCAATGTCATGTCTTGAGCAAAAATCTTTTACTTCTCAAGCGGTTTCTCCCAACCTGTTGTCTTAATTCTCGAAGAAGAGTTTTTGCGGTGGAGACGTATCTCATAGTCGCGAATGTCAACATGATTCTTTTGAAAGGCTTGACAAAGAAAATCGGTGATTATGCATAGTATCATTAGTAAAATTGAAAAAGTGAAATCCAACTGAATGGATCATACTATACCTTCAAATATACATGAGAACGCATGGGTTGTCAGATTGTTCCCTCCCGATGCCGAGCCGGACGGGAGCGGAGTGAATTACGCAAGCTCTCCCTTCAACCTGAAGGTCGAGGGCTTGTTTTGTAGGATGTAAAAGGTGTAAGCTGGAATTTTGATTTTCTTCAATTTGGTCCAAAGGAGAATGAGTCATACGGTGGTTTACATTGTTTCTGAGAGAATGTTTTAAAAGTTTATTTAAAAAAAAAAAAATTTAAACTCATTTCCAATCACATATTTTATGGGATCAACAACTTTATCAATTTTTCAACCACACGTCTCACTAACTTTTCTTAAAATCTACTTTAAAATTACTTTTAAACTCATAAAACAAATAGCCAAGAAATTGATAACTTTCCTTAAACAATAACTTGGGTATCAAAGCAATATGGCTGACTGATCCAATATGCCATTTCTCAAACCTAAATATAGTTTGCTAGTGCTTACGAGGTGTTAATGATGGGAAAAGGAGAAGGAAAGGGAAATATGAAAGGGAAGGAAAAACACCCAAAAATCCTACCAGCAGTCCACAGTACACCCAAACCAATCCAGCCATACAAGGATCGAATCTTGTTCGATTCTGTCCATATCTAATGGAACTTGGAACTTGGAACTTGGAACGGCGACGTTTAGGATCGAGGATAGGATTAGGAGGATATATATTTTTCTTTTTTCTAAAATTGCTAGTAGCGGCTTGAGTGGATCTGCATGGGTGGAGGATTAGGGAAAAAAGATGCAATTTTTTTTCCTTAATTTCAATTTTTCTTTTGTCTTTTTAAAATTATTTTAATTCATAATAAGGTATAATAATCTATTTAATACGCATGCGCGTGTGGGGGGCGAGAGAGAGAGAGAGAGAGTTCACATGGCTTTGAAACATGAATTGAAATAGGGATGGCAACGAGGCGGGTTCGGGCGGGCGGCCATTCCCATACCCACCCGTCGGGTATTTTTGGAAAGCGGGGATCGGGGCGGGCGGGCGGGCGGGGCGGGTATAGAAAAAATCCCATTTATCGCCCGTTTAATTAATTAATTAATTATATTATATTATTTTTATTTTTTACATACAATTTAAATTTTAAAATATAAAAATAAAATAATAAGCGGGCGGGTTCGTAATGTCTGGGCGGGGACCATGATCCCTCCCCCTGCTTAGTAATCGGGGAGGATTCCCGCCCCATTAGGGTCGGGGGCATGGCGGGGCGGGGGCGGCGGGGGGACGGGGTTTTTGCCATCCCTAAATTGAAAAAATAGTCTCAAGGCACTACTGAATTGATCACAAGATACTTTATTGATTAAAAAAAAAAAAAACTTGAAAGACTGAAGGGGGTTCTTAAGACAAAAGGGACATACAAATTACAATGCAAAGACTTGTGTGTGTAGAAGAAGGTTTAATGAGACTTTTTTTTTTTTGTTAGAGTTAGCGTCTTTATATTTAATTTGAGTGAATTATTATTTAATTGTATAAATTGTTTCATTTTGAGCATGTTTAATTTGACAAGACTTGTGTAGTTGATTTTGATCACTACAATAGTAGCGACGTGAAATTTGTCGCTATTATCTCGTCGCTATATGTACTTCTAATATAGAGACAACTATGTCGTCGCTAAATCTAATTGATTTGTTTTCCTACAGCAACAACATTGTCGTCGCTATAAACAATTTGAATTTTTAAAATTTTTTTTTTTCAAATAATTGAAATAATGTATAAAAAATCTAAAAATCTACAGATCTCCCAAACCCTCGTCCTCGCCCCTCGTCCCCGTCCCCGTTATCGTCCTCCTCAGGCACAACCACTGGTATGCTATTTTTGAAGCTCAATTTCACCGCATTCGGGTGAATCGAGACTCGTACATGGCAAATCGAGGATCGTTATTCTAGAGGACTCCAGAGAATTGATGGGAAGTTCCTTGTGGAGCCTTCGATGCAGCAGTCGAATCTAATGAGTGAGATGTGCCCTTCGAAACACGTCCAATCCCACGGACGTGACTTCGTCGTTCTCCGAGAACCTCCTTTGCAATAACACGCTCGTCTAATGACGTGCCACTGGAGGCGACCTGTGTATGTTGAGTCTCTCTCAACTTAACAAGTTTATCCTATTTAGTGAAAAAAAATAATAATATCATGTCAGATAAAATTATATTAACATCATTTAAAAGTCCTCACATAGTCACCAACCGCCTGTGGGTTCACCTAATTGCCATCCCAAAAGGCGTGAAACGTCTGGAACGAATCAATAATTCTCGGCCACTGCTGGGTCTCGGGGTCCCGCTACAACAATTTAAACGTGAAATATAACTTAGTAGACATCTTTACGTAATGTAGTGAAGATTTGTATAATGATATTGAAAATTTTAGTTGTACCTCATCGTAACGCATGGCGAGAAGCTCTTCGACCCCTACACGCTCAGGTATTTATCTTTACCCTGATTGGCTTTATTTTTCGAGGAATGTTCTGAACGTATATAAAATAATTGATTAACGAGAAAACTTAATAGTTACAAAAATATATAAAATAAATCGTAACAAATAGATAAACAATACGTACCACGAAAGTAGGACTGGTGAAGAAGTCAATGCACTTACCGCCAGGTCCTCGGGAGACATCTCGCCGTATGGTCGGCTGGGTCCATGCTCTTTTAAGTGATTATGCGCCTTGAGTTTATAATCGCGATAACGATCGACCGTCGGAAGATTTTGACGCACGCATCGCCGGTACTCATTGGGCGACCGATCGCCCTCTGGATCAAGTAGCTCGCAAGAGAGAAAAATTACGTTAATGTAGAAGTCATGGAACAATTATTTATTATCGCACTAATAACAAAACTAATTTAAGTTTATACATCGATAATGCTACGTAACCGTCCCCGCTGCTCTTTTGGAACCTCTGTCCATGAAGGGTATCATGGGGGCACGGTGAATCTCACTTAGTTCCCAACCAAGCGCGTGAAGTACTTGGCGTTATTTCTGATCGGCTGCATTGTGCGTTCGACATAGGAAGTGGCATCTTCCGTTAGCACCGCCAAACCCTCTCAAGGTTGATGTCTCGAGAGATACCCCATCACTTTGGCAGGGGCGCTGAAAATGAACAGATACGAACCATATTTATCATACGAAATTCAACGATACAAGAAAAATAATTTGAGCGAAAATTATTACTAGACTCATGACGAGCAAGGCGGGTGAGATGGGCAGCAGAGAAGATCTCTGCACCATCACCTCCGTGCGACATCACGTCAGCCATACTAACACATGAAATAATTGCGAACATCAATTAGTGCAGAAAATGTCCCTACATTTAGTGAAATTGATCCTAATAAACTTTTTTCTTTATTTTAAATAGGTCCCTTTAACTTCTACTTTATTGTAAATAGGGCCCTAAACTTTGACTCTATTTCAAATAGGTCACTAAACTTTTTCGACATTTCAAATAGATCCACGAACTTTGAATTTTTTACGAGTATATAATAAGTTTGAAGTTGTTGATGAATTGGTCCTTAAACTTTTAATTTATATCTAATCGGTCCCTCAACTTTGAATTTTTCTTAATTTCTAATAAGTTTCAATTTGTTGATTAATTGGTCCCTCAACTTATGAAATGTCAATTAGGTCCTTACAATTTGAATTTTTTCGTAATTTCTAATACGTTTTAATTTTGTAGGTCCCTAATGAAATTGTTCATTTCAAATATGTCTCTAAACTTTTACTTTATTGTAAATAGATCCATAAAAATTTTACTTTATTTCAAAAATGTCCCTGAACTTTGAATTTGGTCATAGTTTCAAATAAGTTTGAAGTTGTTGATGAATTGGTCCTTAAACTTCTAATTTATTTTAAAAAGGTCCCAAAACTTTGACTTTAGTTCAAATAGGTCCCTACACTTAGAATTTTTACGTAGTTTGTAATAAGTTTTAAGTTGTTGAAGAATTGGTCCTTAAATTTTTAATTTATATCTAATAGGTCCCTCAACTTTGAATTTTTTCTTAATTTCTAATAAATTTCAATTTGTTGATTAATTGGTCCCTCAACTTATGAAATGTCAAATAGGTCCTTACAATTTAAATTTTATCGTAATTTCTAATACGTTTTAATTTTGTTATAAGTAGGTCCCAAATGAAATTGTTCATTTCAAATATGTCCCTAAACTTTTACTTTATTGTAAATAGATCCATAAAAATTTTACTTTATTTCAAATATGTCCCTGAACTTTGAATTTGGTCATAGTTTCAAATAAGTTTGAAGTTGTTGATGAATTGGTCCTTAAACTTCTAATTTATTTTAAAAAGGTCCCAAAACTTTGACTTTAGTTCAATAGGTCCCTACACTTAGAATTTTTACATAGTTTGTAATAAGTTTTAAGTTATTGAAGAATTGGTCCCTCAACTTTGATTTTTTTCGTAATTTCTAATAATTTTTAATTAGTTGATTAATTGGTCCCTAAACTTGTGAAATTTCAAATTGTTCCTTACACTTTGAAATTTAGCGTAATTTGTAATACTTTTTAATTTTTCTATGAATAGGTCCCTAATGAAATTTTTTATTTCACATAGGTCCCTCAACTTTGACATTTTTCGTAATTTCTAATAAGTTTCAATTTGTTGATTCATTGGTTCCTAAACTTCTGAAATTTTAAATAGGTCCTTACACTTTTAATAACTTTTGTTCTCAAAAGTTGTCAAACAAAACCAAATAGGTCCTTCCACCCAACCTCATTAGTATTATTTTACTTGAAAATCCTAAATCATAATATTTCCTCAAAATTTAACTTTAGTCCCTACAATTTACAACATTCCAAATTGTTCCTCAAACTTGCGCAAATTGCATTAATGGCTCTGAATGTCAATATTATCTTATGATCATCCTGAAAATGATACCTCAAGTCTAAAAATCATAAACATGCAGCTTTTCTTAAATTGTAGTTTGATCCCCCAGCTTTGTAAATATGAAAATTAAGTCTCAAATGTCTTTTCAATCTGATTAAGACTCATATTGTCAACCATAATACTCAAGTGCATCAATTAATTCGATTAGAAAATGGAAAAATAAGCGCTAGAATTCGGCAGAAAACAAAATGGAAAATGAAAATTAAAATCAAAATGAAAAAAAATTCAAAAAAAAGCGAACCTTGCCATCAAGGAGAAGAAGGCGGCAGACGGCGGAGAAGATGACGACAAAGACGTTGGAAGACGGGCTGGCGACGGCTTGACTGGAAAATGAAGAACAGCCAAAATGGAGAAGAAGAAATTCAGGCGTGAATTAAAAGGTCTGACTCTATAGTGACGACATATGTCGTCGCTATAGAGACCCTAGTCGCTATAGAGACCCTAAAGCGACGACATTTTTGGGGCTTTTAAAACATACGCCTAAAACGTGGCTCCCAATTTTCAGGAATGTAGCAACGACATTTGTCATCGCTATTGACAATAAAAAAATGTTAGCGACGACATTTTTTTCGATTTTTTAGAACACGTGCCTAAAACGTGCTGCCCAATTTTCAAGAATATAGCGACGACATGTGTTGGCGCTATTGACAATAAAGGGGCCCTAAATTTTGAAATAATTTTGCATATGAGAAAGTTTTAATATTAAATATTATCAAAAAATTTGAATATTTTTAACAATATCAAAATAATTTATTTTGTAATTGTTAATAATTAAAATATTAAAGTTTAAATTAACAAATTCAGTGATACAAAAAATATTGTACATTTGTTGGAGTTTAAAAAATATTCAAAAAATATTTTTCTTTTTAGGGCATTTTTCATATTTAATTTAATATATTAAATGCTTTAAAAATTTAATTGTATATTTAATAAATTATTTAACATTTAATGTACAATGATAGTAATGAACAGCTCATAGTTTTCTAAATAATTTATAAATAAATTAAGCACTTTATGATAGTTAACTACACTCCGTGACGCGGTAAAAATATTCAATCTGATTTACTATCATGATACGATTGATCCTCATCATCATCACCGTCGTCCTCATTAATTTCACTCGATGTTTCGTCATCCTCGTAATCTGCATTTGTATCATCTTCCACATTATCATCGTTGATAAACGAAGTTTCTCTTGGAGTATTAGACGAAGCTCTCCTGATAACTGATTTTTCTATCTCATCAACTTCATCATCATCCCGGTGCAAGGATACGTGCTTTTTGTTGCCAAGATCAACGATCAGAGATAAACCGGAAGAGTAATTATTGTGGAGCAGGTCAATCTCTGTGATGTTAGATCCCACTTTGTCCCACGTGCTCCTGTGATGGACTATATGTATTACTCGTCAGTTTGGACCACGAGATGGATCTTCAATGTAGAATACTTGTTGTGCTTAGCTGGCAAGTATGAACTGATCATCTTTGAACGCCTCTGCACTGATGTAAATAATGGTAACGTTATTCTCAGTTATCATCCGTCTCCCATCACACCTAACACACTTGCATCGGAATAGATAAACTAAAAGTTTTGGTCCATACTGTAGCTCCAGTATATCTTGCAGTTACCCGTAGTGAACCTCATCTCCAGTCCCTGGGATAGACACACCACTGTTCAGAGTTTTTCTTCGAATATCACGATCATATGTCGAACTGAACTCCTTTGAGAACACAAGCCGTGTATAACATAAAGGCTTTGGTAACATCCATCGCCAACGAAAACAACCTATGAGAAACTTGATGGCTGTGGCTTTGGCACATTGCATGTAGCTGCATGACGAGAATTATTCTCAGTTATTGAAAGAAATAATGTTGAAAACTTTGAAATTTATTCGTTCGTTGTTCGTTTACCTTTCTATAGAATCAACTGTAAAAGTCTCTTATGTGCACTAGTTTGATGTTTGGACAACCATTGTTCAGTGGCTCCTGCCTATGTTTCCTGTACAAAATATTGAATATCAAAGTTCATTAGTTCGTTTCAAATGACAAAGTTTATTCGAGATAAATGAATAATAATCAAGAATAAATGCCGTCTTACTGCAAGAATGGCACAACTTCATAACAGTTGTTCAAGATGTAAAAAATCGCTTGATTTCGAACATGAGTAGGAAGCGTTGTTGGTGACTTCTTTCCAAGTGGGCAACATCATGATCGAAAAACAAAAGTTGTGTTTGTGGAACACTAGCATCCTCGTTTTTGTCTGGTTGATTGAACCTTGTTCCTATTTCTTCGAAGTACCTTGAACAAAAAGTCAATGTCTCGTCTACAACAAACCCTTTGACTATTGATCCCTCTGGCTGAGCTCGATTTCTAACGTAGCCCTTCAATTTCTTCAGGTATCGCTCGAATGGATATATCCATCTCATGTGCACCAAACCTCCACGTATTGCCTCTTCTGGAAAATGTATTACGAGGTGAATCATGATGTCGAAGAAAGCTGGCGGAAAGATCCGTTCTAACTTATAGATAATGAGTACCAGGTGATCGTGGGAAGCTATCATGTCGCTAACCTTTAGTGTTCTTGCACATAGTTTCTTAAAGAACGTGCACAGTTCAATAATTACCGTGGAAATAGTTTTATTCAAGAACGCCCGACATCCTACTGGCAATAACTGTTGTATGATAATATAGTAATCATGTGATTTCAACCCGATAATACTGCTGTCATTAGAAGCAATATTCTTCTGAACATTAAAAGCAAAGCCATCTGGAAACTCAACCGATCGAATAAATTTACAAACTTCTTATGATTTGAAAACAACGTGGTGTAACATGCTGCAGGCTTCATCTAACTATTCCCGTTCTGATACAAGTGCAACTCTCTTTTGATCTCCAATTGCATCAGATCGCGCCTCGCATTGACTGTGTCCTTTGATTTGAATGGATCGTCCATAATTGTGCCGAGCAAGCTATCACAAATATTCTTCTCTACGTGCATGACATCAATGTTATGTGTGAGCTCTGTAGAAGTCCAATATGGTAACTCATCGAAAATGCTCTTTTTTCTCTAATTTAGTTCGTTATCAGTTCTCTGAATTGTAGCACTCCCGTAGTTAGGGTGCTTTCCTGGACTTCTATATCTGACACAACTTAACTGTGCTAAAATATCTATAGGCGTTAACCTACGCGGATGTGGTCACCTATCTATCCTCCCATCGAAGTCTAAATTGTTCCAAAAATGATAACCCGATGGCAAAAAACAACGGTGACCCATATAAGCTATCTTACCTATCACACGGACTGAAGGAGTATCATCATTGCACGTAGGACATGCCATGTACCCCTGACCACTCTAACCCGACAAACTACTTCTCGTTGGAAAATCGTTAACAGTCCACAACAACGCTGCACGCAGTCTGAATACCGACATGTTGTTAGTTCCAGCGTCACACGTGTCAATCCCATCAGCCCACAACTCCTTCAACTCATCCACTAATGGTCATGAAAATACATCAATATCATTACCCGGTGTTTTAGGACTAGGAATCAACAGAGTAAGCATGAGGTATTCGAGCTTCATGCATAACCATGGTGGCAAGTTGTAAACTGTTACAACTACTGGCCACATGTTGTACACCAAACTCATGTCACCGAATGGATTGAATTTGTCTGCGGCCAAACCTAACTTGACATTCTTTATCTCACTTGCAAACAATGGATGTTTCATGTCAAAATCCCGCCATGCCTTTCCATCAACGAGATGTCGCATTTCATCATCGCCCCTAGATCTTCCTATATTTGTGCCCACCGCATGAGTTTTGCAAGATCCTTTCGTCATGAACATACGTTTTAGCTTGAGGGCCAAGGAAAAATATCGCAACACTTTATGCGGAACATTATTCCTGTTCACTTTCTCATAACTGTCCACCCAACGACTTTCTTGGCAAATCGCACAAGTTTGTCTATCTGCATGTTCACTCCAAAATAGTGCACAGTCATTCTTGCAGGCATGAATGGATTTGTAAATCAAACCAAGCTTCGCCATCAGCTTCTTAGCTTCGTAGTGGGAGTCAACCAGGTTCATGTTTAGAAATGCTAACTTCATTAATTTTAAAAGATCATCGACAGACTTGTTTGTCCATTTGTTCATAACCTTAATATGCATCAACTTGACTAACAAAATGAGGAATGAAAATGATGAAACTCACAGGTACGATTACGAAAGCGAGCCTAAAACAATTCGTCATAGTAACCATCGGTGCTTGTACCTGCATGCTCATCACCAGCTACGTCATTCATGACATCCATCATCTCATCCTCCACACTAGCTCGCTCATTCTGTCTATACACATTCGCAGTATGAACATCGGTCTCGCCATGATATATCTAGGTGACATAACTCTCTGCAAAACCATTATGAAATATGTGAGCCTCGACAATTTTCAATAGATGTGTGAGACCGTTTAAATATTTTTTGCACAGACATTTAATTATTCTCCTGTCATTTACGTATGGCCTCGCCATGTTTATAAATGCTTGCAAACCGTTCCAAAAATTTGTAGATTTTGTGCAATTTCTAATTGTTGTCCAAGTTTTATCAATATCCATACTTGACAAACACTATATTTTCATAAATACAGTAAGGATAATAAATAGAAATGAACAAATGAAATGTAAAGAATATGATTATGGAGGAAAACAATAGAATTGCAAATACTTATCTTTGATGGGGAGAAGATTAAATATTTTCGCAATGATACAAATGTAAATGCGGAGACGGAGAGGAGAAATAGAAGACTCTATAGCGGTGACAAATGTCACCTCTATATGTCAACATCGTCGCTACAGAATCCTTTCCATATTACGAGGAAATTGATACCTCGTGTGCCTACCAAAATCATCAATACATATATTACAATGACATATGTCGTCGCTACAGACAACAAATGGGACCAATTTTCCTATTTAAATTGATATAGGTCTATAGCGACGACATATGTCGTCTCTATATATCTCATCACATTTTACGAGAAAAATCATGATTCACGTGACGGACAACTTCATCCACAAATCTATTGCGACGACAAAGGTCGCCGCTATTTATGCATCAAAATGGTGCGATTTGTTCCCGCCGTTTTTGAAAGTAATTAGCGACGACAATGAAAGACGTTATAAATTCTAGGTAATAGTGACTATTAATAATTTGTTGCGATGACATATGTCGTTGCTATAATTTTTGAATGTGTAGCGACGACATTTCTTTGTCGTCTCTATTGTATAGAATCAATAGAGATGACTTGGTGTCGTCATAATTTGTGTCGCCGCTATAGACACTATTTGTTGTAGTTGATTTCAATTGAGGTGTATTTAAGACTTTGTTTGCCTAAATTTAAATTATAATTTAGGGTTAATTATACAAATGGTTCCCATTCTTTCAAGTTTGTAACAATATCATCATCATTCAATTTTTTTAACAGATATCATCCACATTCTTCTATTTATTCGCACAAATGGTCTCTAAATGACTTTTTTTTGACAATTTTGCCCATGACTAATATAAATTAAAATAATAGAAAAAAATAATGAAAAAAATTACAATTTGCACTCTAACCTTTTCAAAAGTACAAATAAATCCTAAACCTTTCTATTTTCTATTATTCAAATAATTTAAAAAAAAAGAAAAAAACAAACCCACTTCATCTTCCTCAACCCACCTACCTATAAAATGTACTGGCTTTAGTGTGGCATTGGTTTCAATTCAACATAGCACATAAAAACTACAACCAGGTTACATAAGGAATAACATAAACATTTACTAGTTTTAGCCTACAATTACATAGCGATAATAAGTATATACATCGCAGATTACTGATATACACTCCAATACGAATTCATAAACAAACCAATTGTATTAATAAGATTCATGCATATACAAATCTATGAGTAAAATGAGGGCTAACCATCATGTGGGCTGCTGTAGTTAATGTAACCACTGTCGAGTGCCAATGTAACGTTCCGAAAATTTCATGTGTAAATTTTTATTGTATATTAATATGTAAAAGTATACATCAAGTCCAAAAAGATCAATTTATTTAAGAATTGAAAATTTTCAATGGTGTATGATGTAAAAAGTAGAGGAAAATGTGTAAATTAAGTTTTAAGGACCAAATTAAAAGAAAATGAAGTTGGAATATTAAGACCAAATTAGTCATACTTTAATAGTTGAAGGCTAGACCAAAAATCTAGAAATATGAAAATTTGGGATAAATTACAGATTTGCCATTGTGTTTTAGCATACTTTATAAGCATTTCGTGAGTAACATAATAGAGTGTGGATGATGCATGTCATATCACCTCAAAGTTCATACTGAGACCATCATTTTGGTATGAAATTTATAGACTTTTCGAGTTGGGATAAGCATAGAAAGTTGAATCAAAGTTGAGTGAAATTTTAGAAAATCTAGAAAATTGGCTAAGTATAAATTCCGTGGTTAAGCAGCCTAATTGAATGAGTCATACGAGTAGTCGGATGATCCATTCATGTTGCATGTATATGCGTTACGAAGCTTGTAACTAGAACTTCGTAATGGTATAAAGTTCTCTCGGTTTGGATCTCATTAGGACCCTCAAATATTAACCCGAACATGACATAACAACATGAAAAATCTGCCTATTTTTCTATTAAAATAATAAATTTGGAGACACGTGTCAAAATGTAATCATGACTATTTAGGGCTGTTTGGCAAAACTTAAAATACAAAAGTAAATTAATTTAAAATTACAATACTATATACGCACACATTAAGGATAAAATAACCAAAATTGGGACAATTAAACATTAAATAAGTGGAATTATAGAAATAAGAAAAAACAAACAATACCTAAGGCTCCTTTAGCTTCTTCTATAAATAGAAAACTTCAGCCATAGAAATAAAATCACAGCCAAAAGTAAAATAGAGTAAAGCATTTTATGTGATCATTCTTAAGAAAGAATTCTGGAGTAATTCATATTTTGATTATGTTCACTTCTTATTTATGATGTTTATGTTAGAATTTTTCCTTAACCAAAGGTAAAATAAAGTAAGTAAAGATTTTATGTGTCATTCTTACGAAAGAATTCTGCAGTAATTCATATTTTGATTATGTTCATTTCTTATTTATGATGTTTATGTTAGAATTTTTCCTTAACCTATGTTAGAACCAAGAAATTTGCTTTGGAAATCTCTATTTATTTTTCAATTTTCTTTCTTAAAATTTCAGTAATGATATTATGCATTTTTTTAATGTTGAGTTGCTGTTTTCTGGAGTTAAAATCATAGTTTCAGCTTTCTAAGAGTGGTTTTCTTACTTTGACATAATATTTTCACTTATTGAATTAAGTAATTCAATTCCAGAAAGTTGTAAGGTTCTAAAAGAGTAGATTAGTGCTTTATATGTATTTAATTCGTAGAGTTTATTTCGAGCAGCATTAATTTTCGTTTGGTTGTATCTTTATAATCAATTATAGAAATTTATTGTATTCAAATGTTGACCTTAATTTAATTTTTTGTAAAAATTAAGTTGAATAGTTTTACTTTGAGCAGCTCTAATCTATCTTATTTGAAATCAAGAAATTTATTCGTTCAAGTTATGATTAGAGGTTAATCCATTCACTTCCCTAAGTAAATTTATTTTACAAAGACTTTCTCTTTATATTTACTAAATGCTCAACGAGTACCTTATTTGGTTTTAGAATTTCTCTTAGAATTGATATTGGTCTTTCTTTCTTATGATTGTTAAGTTAAATTATAAAGATGTTGAAATTCAAAGTGGTTCCTATATCCGTGGTTCTGGTAGCTTTTGCAGTAAGATGTTTTGATGTTAAAATTCAAAGTATATCCTGGATTTGTGCTTCTGGTAGCCTCTGCAGTGAGATGTTTTGATATTAAAATTCAAAGTATTTCTTGGATTCATGCTTCTAGTAGCTCTCTCACAGGAACAACATGTGGAAGTTATACATGTGATATATTTCTTGTTTTCATCCAAGCCTAATTCTATTGTCTCTGTTAAAAAGTTGTAATGAAAGCATGCTTGAAAATATTTGAGATGATATATATAATTATGATCTTTAAAGACTCTTGATTCATGTGCTAGGCAAGAATAAAATAGATCATGAATAATAGCTAAGTTCCTTACATAGAAGTACACCAATGGGGGTTGAATGCCTCATGGATTATGTCCAATCAGTAAGGTCACCGGCCACATGGGCCATATGAAAGTTAAGGCCACAAAGGGATTTTATAAAATCCTAGCCACAAGGGTTCTTTGAGGAGGTAAGGTCATGAAGCTTTTGGGATTCCAATGAGAAAAGAATTGCTCAAAGAAAGTGTGGTGACCTTAGTGCTATTATAAGCACAATGTTTGAGAGGTCGGTGTACAAATTTCTATGTATAGGACGGGTCCAAAGGTAAGATAAAATTTGGTTGCATATGCATTCTATATTTGGGTATATAATTGGTTCATAGATGAATTATGTGAACAAAATTTTCATTTCAAGAATGCATATTTTTGTTCAAGTGCAACCTTATGTTTTCCTCACATGAATATATAAATGTGGTGATTAATATGAAGATGATGTTTCCTTATGTTATTGGATGCTCATGTGTTGATTTTCATTTAGCACATATAAGATTATAAACTAAGGCTAAGAAGTAGTATTTAAGAATTTTATGGATTAAATGATAACATGTTCTTATTATTTGTGCCTTATTTGTTGCTTTACTCGCTAAGCTTCGCAGGTTATAAGTTGTTTTATGACTTTATAGAGAATGGATAGAAGATACACCGAGGTAGTAAAAATGTGGGGAAGGACGTCCAATGATGGAAGGGATTATCATATCATTACAAAAAGAGAAGTTCGGACTCACTTTCCTCAATGGCCCGACATATATGTAAAAGAACGGTTTTTATTTATAATGAGATGTCATTGGAGCTCTTGAAGACTCTATACTTCATCACATGAAGTATGTCCATTTTCTTTTGATTCAAACTCTTTTGAAGATTCTCTTGTATAATGTTATTTTGTTTCTTTGATGTAAATCGGGAAACATGATTTTGTAAAATTTAGGAACCCGATGTACATAGAAGAAAGAGAATCTTATTTACTACATTTGTGGTTAAGTTTATATAATCAAGTTTATAAATAATTATGTCTTTTACATTCTTAAAGTTTTACTTCTAGTTTTAAAATCTTAAAGATTGTATGTTATAAGTTTAATTCAATTATTAGGATTTAAGATAATAAACTTAAAAATAGACATAGGCATGTCTGATTTGGGACCAATATACGGATACTAGTATCAATCAGAAGCTGATTTTCTAACTCAACTTGGGGATACTAGAAACCTTCAGACATGAAGCAGAGACACAAATACCTACTATGTGTTCAACAGAAGGATATTAGAATATTTTTGAAGTTAGTTTTCTAGTGCAGCTTGAGGCTAGTAAAAGCCTTCAACAAACCTGAAGTAAAGATTAAAAAAAATTACCGAAAATTTAGGAGTCGTCACAGCCAAGATCCCAAAAAACCCGAACTCAAAAACTTGACCGACCTGGTTGAAAAATCATATAGCTGAGTGTCCGTCACATTAAAATCCAAATCCCCGACGTATAGAGTCGAATGGTTGAAGATCGCTGTCTCTTGAACGTAGCATACAAACAACACCTATTTTCAATTATAATAAACAAAATAATAAAAAAAAAAATCGACCAAAAGTAGAAATAATCTAAATCATTATCAAATAAAGAAATAGTCTCTGACAATGGCACCAAAAACTTGTTATTTGTAAATCGCAAGTGTACGGTTATCCATTTAACTAGTAAAGTAGACCCAATGAGTCCGAATTGTCATTCACACGAAGACTATTTTATTTGAATATTAATTTAACTAAGTCTACCTTGTATGTGATGAAAACTAATTTTTGACAAAGTGTTAATTTATACTATGATTAACTAAGAAAGAGAAAACTATTAAACAAGTAAATATGATTATTAAAGTGTCGAGACTCATAGTTTCATCATAATTATCACATTTAATTTCGCCTCTCAAGTCAATTTCTACAATTTGTATTCGATCGTATTTACAAATTAAATTAAGTTACCTCTCTCGAGTTCAAATCAATTCTATTTAGTTAAGTCAACTCAATATATCTCTATGTGAATCTAAATAAGCCTTAACTATATGCCTTTAAATACTTAGAAATTCAATTAAGGACCGCAACAATAGCAAAAACATATCTCTACCTTTCACCAAATTGTCGAATTTTACTACATGGTCTAAATTATTAACTCACCTCTCGCCCGTTAAAATCAACAAATCAATGAATTAGTGATCAAGTAATTCAAACATGAAGGGAAGAAGCAAAGTCAATAATTTATTAATTTCATAAAACTTGAGAATTGAAAGTAAAGCTTCAAAACTAGTTTACATACCGCTCGTCCTAACTATAAGTTTAGCTACTCATTATATAGCAAAAAGAAAACATGAACAATTGGGAATACATAACCGGCTTTAAAGAAAAAACGAGAAAGAATTGAATATCTTGTAGCAAGAAATTGTCGTCTTCACGTCTCAATCTTGAAAGCTATAACCGTTCTTCCTTTGCTCATTTAGTTCTCCTTTGTTTCTTTGATTTTACAACTCTCAATTTGATCTCAATTAGGTTTTTTTTATAGTTTTACGCTCCTTAAACTCGTTTTAATTGAAAATGACACAAATATTCTTGAGTCTTAACTAAAAAAAAACCAGAAAAAATATCACGCAGGCTATGGTTTGTAAACCGCGGTTGATGTTTGTTGCGGTTGCATACCGTGGCTGGACCATGGCACTATTTGCCATGTTTTTTTTATTTTACAGTTTGGTCCTTCAATTTTCAAAATTATGCAATTCGGTCCCTATTTTCAAGTTTTTTTGTGCATCTTTGGTCTATTTTTCCCCAAACTCTTCAACATTTATCCCACAACTTCTAAGAGCTTTTATATTGGTCCCTAAACTTCTATAGTAATTTTAATTTGATCCTTCTCAAGTTTTGAAAGTGTGCAATTCAGTCCTCATTGTGACATTCCTCCAATGGCTTTCTTAATAGTTTTTATCACTCCCATACCATTAAGACAATCTTCAAATGCTTTTGATCAACTTTCATTAAAGCTTGAATCTTATTTTTTAGTTTTACCTACAATGACAATATTTATACGAAATTAAGTAGAAATCTATTAAAATCACGATTATATATCAATTTTATAAGCAAGGATAAGTGTGTAAAACACACATGTCAACTATGCACTTCAACTAAGTGATACATGGGATCGCCTCGCCCCGTGTATTTGTCCAATTTTGTTTTCCAATCTGCCAAGTGATAGATGGGATCACCTCGCCCAGTGTACTTGTCCAATTTTGGCCTTACGAAACCTCTAGAGACAGGAGTTCTTCGTATCTCATGGAAAAAAGAGATCACCATCGTCATCATCTTCTTCAAAGGATCTAGTGGGCCCATCTCTTTCATCATCATATGAATAACTAGAGGTGTCAAGACGGGCGGGCCGACCAAACCCGCATTGGCCCTCCTCATCGACCCCTAACCGCATGATGCGGCCCGTGAATCGGGTTGGTTGTTAATGTGTCGGATGCGTTGAAATGCCGACCCGAGCGATTCAATGTCAAACGGGCTAGCGGTTTAATATTAAAGAAATAAAAATAAAAAATACGTTTGTGCTTTAACTATAATGATGCATTTAATTGTTATTTGTTTGCATTCTATTTAAATTCACAAAGTTAGAAATAATTTAATGTAAAATAATTTTTTTTTATAAATAACAAATGTAAATTTATCATTGTTATTTATTTTTTATTTAGTAATTTAACTCATTTTTTTGAAGTAGAATAAATTAGTAATTTCAAGAAAAATTAATTTTTTATTCATACGGGTTGAATTTGGCAGAAACTGTGGCCCACATGGGCTCGACCTAGATGGACTAACGAGTAGGTCGGGTTCGTGTTCAATTTTCATAGGTTGGTTTGATCCGGCCCGTAACCCGTTGTGGCAGCACAGGCTTTTTTAATGTAGACTGTCACCAGGCTTCATAGGCCTACCTAACCCGGATTGACACTTCTATGAATAACATGGCTCGTATAGGAAATCCCTTGGGAGTGATCCCACCTTTCCCCCACCAAGTCGATCGAAGACATTGGCGGATCTTGCGGGTCTACGCTCTTTCTCTTTGAGTGGGTCAACAGGCTGATAACGCCTGGGGTCCCAAGGATTGTTGTAAGGATGGGAATTGTTCTCCTGTTGGTGCTCTAGCTTCGACTCCACCCTTTTCTTCATCAACAATTCGACCGCTTGACATGGTTTTCCTTACTCTAGTTTTTTGTAACAACATTTGGACTTGCTCTTCCAAACTAGACACTATTTGTGCTATGGACATCTTCTTGTGTCGCCTATTTCTCCTATTTCTCGAGAATTCTCATCCTTTACTAACAATTATCTTTGAGATTTCCTCTATATGCCTTTTAGGATTGAAGTCGCTATCCTCAGGGAGCTCGCTTTGTCTCTCCAATTCATTCTCACCCATTTTCCCCTCTAAATCATCATTTTTTGACAATGAGACTTCTAGACTTTCACCCGCAGTTTGAATTTCATGGAAAATTGTGCAAATTCCCACATACAGCGCCAATTTGTTGACCACTAAAATTGAAGCCAAAAAATTCTCGACCACCTTTTTGCTAAAATAAATATCTCAATCCTCTTATGAAATGTCGCCCGAAGATTAAGAATTCAAAGAGCAAGAATTTGAATAGGGTTTTCAATTCTTCTCTCATTTCTTTGATTTTATTCAGACTATTTATAAGTGTTGCAAGAATTAAGGTTCTTTTGTCTTTTTCATTTCTGCCACGTGTCGCTCTCTTATTGGAAGGCTCTTAATTCTAGAGGGTTCTATGACACATGACAGAAGATCATTGGCTCAGCATCCTTTTCTCTATTCTCACATGTGCTTTAATGGCAATGATTCAGACACGTGGAGATTCATCCAGTGGTCCAGGGATATTATTTTCATTTAGAATCAGTAAGTGGCGCAAGGACTTTGGTTCGTATTCTTCGTCGAACATGAGTTCTTAAAATGGCGAAGGTTAAAATAACATATGTCAAGGTTAGACTTAGATAGTTAGATGAGTGGTTCATAATATTTACTTTCGACTACCTATAAATGAAGATTCTTTTTTAGGCGAACTCTATAAGCCTCGTTCAACTAAAGTGTCTAAGCTATCTGTTACTTCACTTGTTTAAACAAGGTATAACATTTATAATGAAATTAGCAAAAATAATCTAAGCACTTTGCACTTTCAATCCCTATCTTCCAAATTTGGCATCGAAATCCCTAAAGGTTTATCTCAGTGTGGAAATGGTCATTTTTTATGGTTTTCTTATTAAATGTGCACGTACACTTCAAATCTTCATCATTTCAAGTGTAAAATGGTCCAAAACACTTCTTAATCAATTTCACTCTATTTGAATTTTTTTTTTTTAAAAAAAGGCAAAAGTGAAAAGAAAGCAAAAAGTAAAAAAAAAAAAAATGCATTCATCTTTCCATCAATCCACCCCTACCCCACTGCCACACCTATCCCACAAGCCATGTCCGCATCCTACCACCACCAGGCAACGGGAGTTTTGCCACCGATGATGAAAAGGATGTGAAAAACGCAGGTTTGAGGATGGTGGCTATTCTTCTAATGACGGAGAAGAGATAATAATTAGCATTGTGTCTTAACTATTATAATCTCGGTCGTTATCATGTTTAGATTGTCTCTAGCTAGTTATAAATATACAAAGACGTTTACAGTTGAGACAACTTTATTATCTCAACTATCGCAATTGAGTCGTGTAAACAAAATCTTAAATATAGAGTTGGTTCATTTAAGGAACATTGTGTTAAAATCTAAAGTATGTTAAGCTTCAAGAATTGTGCAAGAACATAGGTACCTTTTATGATTCATCTTTTTCTAAAAGTATTTGTAAATGAATTGTTTTCTCTTATACTACTCTTCTAAGAGTATCTCCAATACATCAACGTGGATTGTTGTACATGTCACAAGTAAAATAAAGGATGGAGAGAAGAGCATCTCTAGTAGTATTGTGGATTGAAAAAATTGTGGTCCACATTTACAAGAGAGAGAAAGTGAATAAATTATAAAATTTAAATCAAAGCACACATTATGATAGAGCACTACAAGAAAAAGAGACTTTCGCAACGGGCAGAATTTGTTGTAAAAGGGTTTTGGCAACGTTCACCCGTACGTTGTGTCCTTTGATGTTGTCGAAAAGCATCCATTTACGGCAACAGGCAGTGCACGTTGTTAAAAAAAAGTGTGTTGCCATTTATTTTTTAACAACAGTGAATATACGTTGTCATTTATGAGCGAGTGGTATTTTGACAACGTTTGGCCGCACGTTGTGGTTTATTTTTTAGCAACGTTCTTGTGTTTGTTGTTATATCTCTTTAACAACGTTCAATGTCCATTGTCATTTAGTTTTATATCTCTTTAGCAACGTTCAGTGTGTGTTGTCATTTAGTTTTAGCAATGTATATTTCCACGTTGCCTTTACCTATGTTGTCATTCATTTCCAACAACGTTCTTGTGCACGTTGTCTTTACCTTGGGGTTTTTTATCTTTTATTTTGAAACATATTTTATATATATTCCTGTACATTTACATTCTCAATCATTTAAATACAAATTACATTGTAGATATAATAAAACTCGATCCATACACCACATCAACTCTTAACTAAATTTATACAATATTAATAAAATTTGTCATACAAAATATAGCCTACAAGTTTCTTTAAACATACAAAGTTTGAACTAAACCTAGCAAAACACATGTCCTCGAAGTTTCTTACAATATTGTACATTTAATCTACCAAAATATAGCAAAACAAACTTGATAACTAATACTCCAAATTAACGAATCCGTAACGTCAAACGTTTATTGTCCGAAGATTCAAGTTCATAACTCTTGACTCCCCACAAATGTCCAAACCAGGATTGTTGCAAGGAAAATATATTCAATCAACTCACTAAAATAACTGGAAAAAGTAACATGGTGAATAAAATGCATAGTTGAGCAATAATGTTTCGGTTGTCATCCATAAGGTGATTTCCAGTGGAACATATGGTAAAGTGAACATACTTTAAACACTTCAATGTATAATGAAAGCAAACCCCAGCACATGTTGACATAAGTATGCAAGGAGGTTGATAATACAAATAAAAGGTTCAATGAGCATAAAATAACACAAAATTATGAACATGTCCAGTCCTGATCCAAGTTGCTTGAAGCTTGCATTTAGGGTTCGGACAATGTATTGAAGAGTTTGATTCCGAAATCATAGTAATTAATGCTTCCTTTTTTCTGTTTGTTTCTCACCTGTTATGATGATATTGGATTTGAAACTGATTTTACTGTACTCAGCTAACCCATTTCTTTATATATATAGTACTACTAATTAAAATTCAATCCTTTTCACATGTTAGTTTTGACATCTTTTTTTTTCATGTTGATCTTTAGTACCATCCTGATGTCAACAAAGAACCTAGAACAACTGAAAAATTTAAGGAGATTAGTGCTGCTTACGAGGTAAGGATGGAACCAACAGTTCTAGCATCTGATCTTTTTGACCATCTTCTGATTATTCATTTTCAACTACAAATTTGTCATACCAATATTATTCAGCTCACGGGACTAGAACTCGTCGAACAATTTCATAATTTCAGTGATAGGAATGTGATGGCTTGATTTTTTCTTCTATTTATCTTTTGATCTGCTATAATGTCCAACATGTATTTATTTTGAATTCATGAATTTATCAAACCGACGTTAGGGAGGTTTTTTCACCCCCAGTGGCCCAAATTTTCCATGTATGTCTGTCTTCAAATCTCGTCTCCTCACCCAACCCTCTCCTCTCAAATCTTTCATCTCTTCTCAAATCCATGTCATCTCTCATCAAATCCATGAGTAATCACGACTCTTCTCAAATCTCCGATTAGTGAGTTTGAATCCAATCTCCTCTCCTCTCAAATCTCCGATCTGTGAGTTTGAATCCGCGAGTTTGATATCATCATCCATCTACGATTTTTTTTTCATTCATTATTTCTGCGGGTTTTCTCTCTCTATACTACAGTCGAGCAATTGTTTCTCACAAATCTGTTAATTTATTGGTCGTGGAGTCTCAATTTCAATCAGGTTTGTATTTTTTCTTATTTTTTTCCAATTATTTATTCAATCGATTAAATTATTTTGTTTCTTGATTTTCATTTCCTTGGTTGTATCCCAAATTAAAGTGGTATTTTTCGTTGATTATTTCGTATATGGGATCCTAATTTTAATGTTTTGGGTTTTGTTCATTCTTGCTGAAACTGTTATGGGGTTTGTTCATTCTTGCTGAAACTGTTATGGGTTTTGTTCATTCTTGCTAAAACTGTTATGGGGTTTTTTCATTATTGCTGGGAATTAAGCATGTCAACACTCATTGTTCATGTATTGAAACTAATTGCCAATGTTTTGTCCAATTTTGGTTTCATGGCTACTTGTTGCTGTCATTGTTTACGTAAATGGTACTTGTTGCAATCGTTTTTTGTACAAACGATGCATAGTCCAGATTTGGTGTGAGTTAATGATATTTTGAGAAATTTATGCTCCTACTTAGTCAAACAATTGGCTTTTGGTACTCTATGCAAGAGTAAATTTGACAATGCAATTTTTCTTCATGTTTGTAAGTGAAAAGCAATTTCTTCAGAAATATTTAATTGTTTATAAATCAACAATGAGAAGCAATTTCTCCGTGGTTGTAAATAAAATGAATTTATTAGTAGAAAACTGGCTGTGAATGACAATGCACTTTTTCTTCATGGTTGTAAATGAAAATCAATTTCATCACAAATCTTTAATTGTTCATAAAGATTGAGCTTTCTGAAAAATGGAATCAGGGAGCAAAGTTTTGAAGATGTTTGGGGGCCACCAGCTACATCCTCCGTGACTCTTCCATTTTCTTGGCTATATATATTCCCAAACTTCGAAGGAAGACCTTTAAGATTGAATTACTCCTCTCTAGTGAGCTAAAGGGAATTAGACGTACTGTTATTTGTTGCTGTGAGGTCATGATTTATCACAACATTTGGGACTTTAAACTAGCAAACTTTGAGAGACAATATGCACTCTAATATTTCTTTTGGTCTCTAGGTGCCTCTTATAGATGGTTTTAACTGTTTGTATACACACATGAGGACAGGCAAATGAATTTCATGGGATCGTTGGTGGATTGTTGCAATTGAAGGTGGCTAATTGGAGTCGGCTATATTTCATTAGGTTAAGTGTAAAATATTATAGTAATATGTCGGCATGTTAGGCTTTGGTCATTAATCATGGAAATGCTGGAGTGATATCTCTTAATCTCAGATATAGTAGTGTCTCTAATTTCAACTTAAAATTTTTACCTAGCAATCGTAAACATATTTTAACTAATCACCTATTCATTTTATATAAAGAAGTGTCAAAACTTCTAAAAATTATGCGCCCGAAAGCTGAGATTTTCTAAGATCTCTGTATTTAGACAGTTAAGCAACCATCTCAGCAGTAGGCCTTCTACATCTGGAAAGCAAACTCACCAATTTTACTTCTCAATAGTTGTCTGTTCACAGTGCAAGTTCTTGATTCAAATTTCCTTGTTATCTCAGATTTGTTAAAGTAAATTCGTAAAGGCATTATTACCTGAATTTGATATTTTTTCTCATTTATTTGTTCAATCTGATCATTAATTTTTATCTATTTTAATGGGTATCTGGGTTTGCAATTGCATATTCAATTTCTAGATTTTAGGTTTATGGAATTTTATTTGAGCACAGACGGGACTAATCCAAATTCTGTTTTTTATCTACATGTTTGTTAAGGCTGTGATTTTGAAGCATCACTGCAGCGGCCAAGGTTTGTGCCACGTATTTTCTTTTCATTTTGTTATTTTTCCATTTTTTTAATAAGGATATCGGTAGTTTTTTATGTTCTTTAATGTTTTGGAGAAATTGTTCATATGACTTTTATCCATTCAATTATTGACCATGTGTCTATGAGGTAATAAATTGTATTCTGTATATCAAAACCCTAGCATGTGTGCACCAATATGTTCTTGATTATTTTGGTTCTTCAAAGCAGTAAACTCATCATGAATTGGACATAATTATGTGATTGAAGAATCCTCCAAATGATTACATAAGTTGGTTTAATGTTCATATGTGTTTTACAATATCTAAAATGCAAAAGCCTTGAGTTGCTGGTCTATCTACCTGGTACTTTGTCAATGAATCGATTAGAAGCAAATTTTGATGTTGAATGTGCCTTTTTATTAACTCAATGCGCTCTGATTCTGTGGCAATAACATGGAGCAATAAAATTATCTCCATAGATCTTGTATTCCTGATTTTCCCTCAATTCAATTCTATTTAATTGATGTGGAAATGTTAATTTACTTGCCTAGTGACAATAGTGAAATATTGTCCTTGTTAAGTAGTTAAATAGTTCAGATAAGATGGAATGATATCAAATTGTTACATTGCTTGTATTCATATTATATGCAGATGACCTAGCTATCGTCCTCATCAAGTTGCACCGAGTGCACCAATGCATTTTTTACTAAGACTTCTTGCATTCAATCTTGAGATCATTAATTTTTTAAGCAGAGCTGCCTGTTTTGTCATATTTGCCCCATTTGAACAGTTTGTTAGTATTTGCTTTAATTTATGAAGGGTAATTTCAGAGAGTTCTTGTTTAGTTTTTTTTTTTTTTTAAATTGTGACATTCTCTTTTCCTTGTATTGTGTATTGAATTGTGACTGATGCATGTGTTATATGGAAAGGCAAACTGTGATCAAATAAAATCTGAATATTTGTCAATTTACTATCACAATTTTCCCAGTAAAGTATTCAATTGGCATGTGAGCTTTCTAATTTTCTTTATTTGTTTCATCTTGGTATGCTCTGGAATAGTACTAAGCTAAGAAAGTTTAAAGTTTAAATGCATGATATTTATACCATTTGCAACCCCACTTCATGGTTGCAGCCTAATTTCTAATTCAATCCTGACAACAACCATCATACTCGCAGAGCTTCATAAGTTCAGAAAGCTTTTTCTAGCTCTTTGCACTCAACCTTTCCATTCAAAAGTCGGTCCAAGATATCTTATTAGACAAATTACCACCATAATTTACTTCTCCTGTTAGCTAGAAAATGGTTAGTTGAAGGACTAACCTCTGATGGAAGTGGGTTCATTTTTTGCCGGTTAAGTTCAAGGACTAACCTCTGATGGAATTAAGGTTTTGTTTTTGATAAGTGAGAATTTTAATAAAATGAAATCAATAGGGCACAGCTCATGCCTCCTGGTTCCTGGTAAGCATGTCCTACTGGGTCGAAATGCACGAAGCAAGAAATTGTTCATGAGCCTATGAGGAGCAGTATGTTGTGATGGATCCAAACGGAGGTGTTAGATAATGCAAAATTAAAATATATATCATATAAATTGCAGCTTACAAATGTTACCAGTACGAGTTAGAGGCCAAATCTCCACATTGAACCCTGCACATGATTTTATTGGATAGACAGTAACTGATTTGAGGAAGTATCTCGCAGTTATCAACACCTGCAATCAAGAATAGAAAGATGCTTTCGATAAAAAAAAAAAAAAAAAAGAAGAATAGAAAGATGCTAAGCAAAATAGTCATAAGATAACTACACGTAAAGCAATTTTTGTCTAAAAGTGTAATCACATACGATGACTAAATACTTCCCAAGTAAGTTTAATAAATAATGTCATGGTCCAGGCTGCAAAGTCCAGTCAAAGTTAAATTTCTTGGTCAAAAATGTCAAGCCAAGTTAAAAAAATGCTGAAATGTGGAGACGGCAAGAGGTGGAAATTTATGGACAAGTGAATAGTGGGAACCACTTCCTACACATAAATCCTTATTTTCATCCCATTTTCAGAAATAATTTTGCAAGCCTAGAGAGAGAAAGAAAGAGAACCGCATCTGCAGAAAAACATGAGCGAAAAAAAAAATCTGGAAAGAAAAAGAAGTCATAGCAGTAACTTGAACTTGAAATTTTTGCTCTAGTTTGGCTACTACACAAGGAGGTGACGTAGACACCAGGACGGTCTACCAACTGAATTAGTTCACTGTGGTTATCCGTATATTTTATACTTTGTGAGTAGAAAAATTATATACTCTTTTTCAAAAGTTTAGATTAAAATTATATACTATTATATACTTGACATTCATTGATTGAATGATAAATTATGAAATTTCACATAAAGCGCTTACGGAATTATGATGTCTTATAGATGGTAAATATTGTAAATTTATTATGGTGAAATTGAATGTGAATTGAGAAGATGTTTAAATTCACCAAACAGTACCCAATGATTCTATTGATTATTCTACTACACTGAGAGGTCTTGATAGTCTATTAGTGCACTGAGGGGTCTTGACCGTGTATGATAGTACACTGAAGGGTCTTGGCCGTGTGCTAGAATGGATGATTAGAGGTCTTTGGGACCCATAAAGTCATATTTAGCCATTGACTAAATTATATTCAGTGGGTACCTTTTGGTGAGATTTGTTAGAGTATGGCCATACTATATGCTTTCAGATTATGAGATGATGATTGTACATTCTTGATGATGATGATGATATGTTACTTAGACAACTTACTATATTATTCTTGTTGAACTGTTTATCAAAATATGTTAATCGAGATATGATATTTGTATTGATTGAATTTATATAAGACAAATGGTTAAATGATATAAAGTTGATTTTTGATAAATATGTACCAAATGGAACTATAGTTAATTTCAAAAATTCTCTACTCACTGAGCCTATCAACTCATTTTTTTTTCAACGATCTTCTTATCAGGTGGCAGTTGAGTGTTGGGCAGCTTTTTGAAGATAGAGCCTGTCGAAATCAGAGTCAGAGTCACACCACGTATCTAGTTTGTACGACTCACAACATATTGCATGTAATTACTATTTTGAGGGTGGGGTGTATTTTGGGTGTCATATTGTATATGTAATTAAACAGACGGACTAACTACATCTCTTGTAAATCACTATGTACAATGGTGTAGATTTGTGAATAAAGCTTGAACTTGGGTTTGTTCTTTGTTTGTAAAAGTGTGGGATTTTAGAAATGGGGTAGATGGACCCCAAAGGCTTTTGTAAACATCTTGGTTTGCCGAGAAATTGCATTTTGCTTTAGATATGAGTTGGGATTGACAAATTTGCAGGAGAGATAATGCCAAAATTTTTAATTTTATCTAATTATATATATTTCTTAAAAATGTAAATGAAGTCAGTTAGCCTTAATGGTGGGTCTAGTTATAGCTAGCATCCATCATTGGCGCACGTCGCGTTTCGGGTCCATTAGTGTTACTCGGGACAGGGCGTGTTAGTTTGGTATCAGAGAATAGTTAATAGAGCATATAGTTTTGCATTGTTCATGCATTTTGATTAGTGAATATCATGCATATATTATAGGTGGGTCAATGCCTCGTGGTGGTAAAACTCGCAGGCTCCAAGATATGTTGCCCCTGACTCATGTTGCTCTTGATAGAGGTAATATTGAAGAGGTTGAGAGAGTAGAAGAGTCAGTCCATCAACCTTCAGAGCATCAATTACCTTTACATATGGGACAAAATGTAGTTGAAAATGATCCTATCACTCTTGAAGGGTTGACTACTACAGTGGTTGCAGCTCTGCGGAGTAAGAATACAGAGTTTATTATTGAAAGGACAACAAAATTAGGAGCAAAAGTCTTTACAGGTACATCTGATCCTGTAGTTGCCGAAGCCTGGATGGTTAAAATAGAAATGGTGTTTGATGTTATGGGATGCCCAGATGATAGGAAGCTTCGTTTGGCTACTTTTTATTAGAAGAAGGGCATTTGATTGGTGGCGGTCAAGACATAGTACTTATCCGGACCTTACGTGATCACTTGGGAAAATTTCAAGCAAGCATTCTTTTTGTAATGTACCATCCTCAGGTCTACAAGGATGCTAAACATAGCGAGTTCTTGAACTTAGTAAAGGGTTCGATGATGTTGTCGAATATCGAAGAAATATATTGAACTTTCAAAATATGCACAAGTTATGATTGAAATGAAATTGACAAATCGGACGTTTTGAAGGTGGGTTGAGAGAAGAAATTAGATCGGTGGTAGCGATTATGGGGTTATGAAGATTTTGGTAAACTGGTAGAAGCGATCTTGAGAGTAGAAAAGTACTTCAGAGTGACACGGTGGTAGAGAGCAAATGAAATTCAAAGGTAGTGGCGATCAAACATGGGATGAGGAACTTTTCGTGATAGACCACCTCAAAAAGAGAGTAGAGGATTTTGGCGAGGAGTTTACATCATCGGTAATTTCAAGACTAGATTTCAAGGAGGTCAAACTTCAAGATTTAGTCAAAATACAAGACAATGACCCGGTGGGTAGTCGTACTTCGGTCCCGAGTTTTCTCGAGAGACCGGTTGTGTCAAGACATGGTGATAGTTCCAAAAATGCTAAATTTCTCCAATGCCAACCGTGTGAAAAATTTCATTTGGGGGAATGTCTAAAGTTCAAAGGAATGAGTACATGTTATCATTGTGGCCAGGCAGGACACATCAGAAGAAATTGTCAAGTTTTATACCAAGAGAGTGGCGTGTTACCGAGGTCATTTTTCCAACCACGATCCGAAGAATGCCGGTCGAAATCCAATTCAAAAGGATACTTTGACTGGTAAAGTGGGCACAGTCCCAGGTTGCGAGTAGCAGTGGTACTAAACAGAAAGGCCAAGCAAGACGTCCTAAGACCCAGGCTAAAGTTTTTGCTATGACACGACAATCAAAGAAAAGAGTCACGAGGCGTAGTTATGGGTACGTTATCCATATTTGGTAAAGATGCTCATATTTTAATTGATCACGGATCTCATACATTCTTTTATTTCATATACACTTGCTATATGCGAAGCGAAGCAAGGCTTAATCTTTAGGCAGTTACTTGGTAGTTGCGACTCGGTTGGAGAATCACTTTTAGCTACTAATGTATATCGAGATTCTGTCATTAAAGTGAATGATCAGGAACTAAAGGCAAACTTAATTCTTCTTGCTATTCATGACTTTGATGTTGTTTTGGGTATGGACTTTTTAGCTGCAAACCGTGCTTCAGTAGATTGTTTCCGTAAGGAAGTTGTGTTTAGAAGACTAAAACAACCTGAAATAATATTTAGGGGACAACGTAGAATCTTGCCATCATGTGTTATATCTACTATTGATGCTAGAAGAATGCTCCAAAAGGGTTGCGATGCATATTTAGCTCATGTGATTGATTTAGACATTAGTAAGCCAAAACTTGAAGACATTCCAGTTGTACGAGATTTTCTTGATATATTTCCAGAAGAACTTCCAAGTTTGCCACCAGACGAGAGAACTCGAGTTTACTATTAACTTGATTATAGGAACCGCCCAATATCACAAGCACCGTACAGAATGGCTTCGGCAGAATTAAAAGAATTGAAAGTTCAGTTGAAAGAATTGATCGATAAGAGATTTATCAAACCTAGTGTATCTCCGTGGGGTGTACCAGTTTTGTTTGTGAAAAAAAAAAGACGGCACTATGCGATTATGTATAGACTACATGCAGCTAAATAAGGTGACAATTCGAAATAAATATCCTTTGCCGCGTATTGCTGACTTGTTTGATCAACTTAGGAGAGCTACATTATTTTCGAAGATTGATTTGCGTTCTGGGTATCATCAGCTTAAAATCAAAGATAGTGATGTACCGAAAACTGCTTTCAGAACACGATATGGCCATTATGAGTTTCTTGTAATGCCGTTTGGATTGACTAATGCTCCAGCAGTATTTATGGATCTGATGAATAGAGTGTTTCATCGGTATCTAGACAGATTTGTGATTGTGTGTACATCTTAGGATTATTTTAAAGATCTTGCGAGATAGGCAGTTATATGCCAAATTTAGTAAATGTGAATTTTAGCTTAATAAAGTGATGTTTTTGGGGCATGTTATCTTCGTGAGGCGAGATTTATGTAGATCCACACAAAACTAAAGCAGGTTGTGAAATGGGAAAGACCTACTAATGTGATGTAAATACGGAGTTTTCTCGGTTTAAAGAGTGGTACTACCGTCGTTTTGTAGAAGGTTTTCTAAAATTGCTCTTCCTTTGACCGGTTTAACCAAAAAGAATGCTCATTTGTGTGGGTGAAGAATGTGAAAAGTGTTTTAAAGCTGAAACATCGATTAGTTATTGTGCCGTGCTTACTCTTCCATCTCCAAGAGAAGAATTAAGTGATTTATAGTGATGCTTCACATCAGGGCCTTGGTTGTGTTTTGATGCAAAGTAGAAAGGTCATAGCCTATGCCTCTAGACAATTAAAGAAACATGAGTTGAACTATCCTATACATGATCTAGAGTTAGCCGCAATTGTTTTAGCATTGAAGATTTGGAGACACCATTTGTATGGCAAACCATGTCAAATTTTCACAGACCACAAAAGTTTAAAGTATATATTCGATCAAAAAGAGTTGAATTTGAGGCAAAGAAGATGGTTAGAGCTGATAAAAGATTATGATTGCAAAATTGACTATCATCTAAGAAAAGCCAATGTAGTAGCCGATGCTCTCAGTAGAATGACATCTACTTCTACAACTCAAGATAGTGCACTTTGCTCTTCATTATTCAGTGAGTTCAGAGTTGGGCATGCTCAGTTATCGGTGACGAATTTAGGAGCATTGTTCGCTAATTTTCAGGTGAGACCTACTTTGATTGATGCAGTTAAAGAAGCCCAATCTCAAGATCTGATATTGAGTACATTGAAAGAAGAAGTTAGTAAGAGATTGCGTACATATTTTAATATCAGAAATGACTAAGCTTTAAAGATGAGAAACAGATTATGTGTTCTTGATGATATAAAGTAAAAGAAAGAGATTCTAGAAGAAGCACACAGTTCAGCCTATGCAATACATCGAGATTCTGTCATTAAAGTGAATGATCAGGAACTAAAGGAAAACTTAATTCTTCTTGCTATTCATGACTTTGATGTTATTTTGGGTATGGACTTTTTAGCTACAAATCGTGCTTCAGTAGATTGTTTCCGTAAGGAAATTGTGTTTAGAAGACTAAAACAACTGAACGAAATAATACTTAGGGGACAACGTAGAATCTTGCCATCATGTGTTATATCCGCTATTGATGCTAGAAGAATGCTCCAAAAGGGTTGCGATGCATATTTAGCTCATGTGATTGATTTAGACATTAGTAAGCCAAAACTTGAAGACATTCCAGTTGTATGAGATTTTCGTGATATATTTCGAGAAGAACTTCCAAGTTTGCCACAGACGAGAGAACTCGAGTTTACTATTGACTTGATTATAGGAACTGCTCCAATATCACAAGCACCGCATGAGAATGGCTCGTGAAATTAAAAGAATTGAAAGTTCAGTTGAAAGAATTGATCGATAAGAGATTTATCAAACCTAGTGTATCTCCGTGGGGTGCACCAGTTTTGTTTGTGAAAAAAAAAAGACGGTACTATGCGATTATGTATAGACTACAAGTAGCTAAAAAAGGTGACAATTCGAAATAAATATCCTTTACCACGTATTGCTGACTTGTTTGATCAACTTAGGAGAGCTACATTATTTTCAAAGATTGATTTGCGTTCTGGGTATCATCAGCTTAAAATCAAAGATAGTGATGTACCGAAAACTGCTTTCAGAACACGATATGGCCATTATGAGTTTCTTGTGATGCCGTTTGGATTGACTAATGTTCCAGCAGTATTTATGGATCTGATGAATAGAGTATTTCATCGGCATCTAGACAGATTTGTGATTGTGTTTATTGATGATATATTGGTGTATTCTCAAGACCATGATAAACATAGAGAACATCTTAGGATTATTTTAAAGATCTTGCGAGATAGGCAGTTATATGCCAAATTTAGTAAATGTGAATTTTAGCTTAATAAAGTGATGTTTTTGGGGCATGTAATACCGGCAAAGGAGATTTATGTAGATCCACACAAAACTAAAACAGTTGTGAAATGGGAAAGACCTACTAATGTGACAGAAATACGGAGTTTTCTTAGTTTAGCAGGGTACTACCGTCGTTTTGTAGAAGGTTTTTCTAAAATTGCTCTTCCTTTGACCAGTTTAACCAGAAAGAATGCTCATTTTGTGTGGACTGAAGAATGTGAAAAGTGTTTTAAAGAACTGAAACATCGATTAGTTACTGCACCCGTGCTTACTCTTCCATCTCCAAGAGAAGAATTTGTGATTTATAGTGATGCTTCACATCAGGGCCTTGGTTGTGTTTTGATGCAAAGTGGAAAGGTCATAGCCTATGCCTCTAGACAATTAAAGAAACATGAGTTGAACTATCCTATACATGATCTAGAGTTAGCCATAATTGTTTTAGCATTGAAGATTTGGAGACACCATTTGTATGGCGAACCATGTCAAATTTTCTGGAGACCACAAAAGTTTAAAGTATATATTCGATCGAAAAAGTTAAATTTGAGGCAAAGAAGATGGTTAGAGCTGATAAAAGATTATGATTGCAAAATTGACTATCATCTAGGAAAAGTCAATGTAGTAGCCGATGCTCTCAGTAGAAAGACATCTAGTTCTACAACTCAAGATAGTGCACTTTGCTCTTCATTATTGATGAGTTCAGAGTTGGGCATGCTCAGTTATCGGTGACGAATTTAGGAGCATTGTTCGCTAATTTTCGTGTGAGACCTACTTTGATTGATGCGGATAAAAAGCCCAATCTCAAGATCCGATATTGAGTACATTGAAAGAAGAAGTTAGTAAGAGATTGTGTACATATTATAATATCGAAATGAGCGAAGCTTTAATGATGAGAAACAGATTATGTGTTCTAGATGATATAAAGTGAAAGAAAGAGATTCTAGAAGAAGCACACAGTTCAGCCTATGCAATGTATCCGAGTAGTACTAAAATGTATCACACATTGAAAGAGCATTATTGGTGGCATGGTATGAAGAGAGAAATAGCCGAGTTTGTATCCAAATGTTTTAACTGCCAGCAAGTGAAGCCAAGCCGTCAGAAAACAGTTGAACTTCTACAGACATTACCTATTCCTGAATGGAAATGGGAACACATCACTATGGACTTTTTGTTCGGGCTTCCTCGTAATCAGAGTGGTCATGATGGTATTTGGATTATTATGGATAGATTGACAAAGACTGCTCGATTTTTGCCAGTTAAAGACACTAATTCGCTAGATAAATTGGCAAAATTATATGTTGATGAGATAGTCAGTTTATATGGAGTACCAGTATCTATTGTATCTGATAGATATTTTTGATTTACATCTAAATTCTGGCCTAGTTTACAGAAGGTTATAGGCACTAAGTTACATTTCAGTACATCTTTTCATCCACAAACAGATAGCCAATCAGAAAGGACATGTGTGCTGCAGTTAAAAGGGAACTGGGATATTCACTTACCACTAATGGAGTTTGCTTATAACAATAGTTATTATTCTAGTATAAAGATGGCTCCTTATGAAGCGCTATATGGTAGGAAATGCAGAACACCAGTTTTTTGGGATGAAGTCGGCGAGAGAAAATTATTGGGCCCTGAACTTGTTCAGATTACTGCTGAAAAAGTGAAACTAATCAAAGAAAAATTAAAAATGGCGCAAGATAGACAGAAAAGCTATGCGGATAAACGGATGAGAGACCTTGAATTTGAAGTTGGGGATAAAGTTTTTTTACGATTATCGCCGTGGAAAGGTGTCCTTAGAATTGGTAGACGGGGAAAATTGAGTCCGCGAAATATTGGCCCTTATGAGATTATTGAACGAATTGGTCTAGTTGCTTATCGTTTAGCCTTGTCAATTGAATTATCTAGAATTCATGATGTGTTCCATGTTTCAATGCTCCGTAAATATATTCCAGATCCGTCTCATGTGTTAGAATCACAACTAGTTGAGTTGAAAGAAAATCTTACATATGAAGAAAAACCAGTTGGAATATTAGATAAAAAAGAACAAGTTCTACAAAGTAAAACCATATCAATGGTTAAGGTGTTATGGAGAAATCATGCAATGGAAGAGGATACATGGGAAATCAAAGATCAAATGCGTTCTCAATATCCACATCTCTTCACTGCCTAGCCAATCGAATTTCAAGGACGAAATTCATTAAAGGGGGTGAGTTTGTCATGGTCCAGGCTGCAAAGTCCAGTCAAAGTTAAATTCCTTGGTAAAAAATGTCAAGCCAAGTTAAAAAAATCTTTGAAATGTGGAGCGGCAAGAGGTGGAAATTTATGGATAAGTGAATAGTGGGGACCACTTCCAACACATAAATCCTTATCTTCATCCCATTTTGAAACCATTTTGCAAGCCTCAGAGAGAAAGAAGAGAAGCGCATCTCTGAGAAAAACATCGAAAAAAAAAAATCTAGAAAGAAAAAGAAGTCATAGCGATAACTTGAACTTGAAATTTTGCTCTAGTTTAGCTCTTGCACAAGGAGGTGGCGTAGACATCGGGACGGTCTACCAACCTGAATTAGTTCGCGGTGGTTATCCGTATATTTTATACTTTGTGAGTAGAAAAATTATATACTCTTTTTCAAAAGTTTAGATTAAAATTATATACTATTATATATTTGATATTCATTGATTGAATGATAAATTATGAAATTTTACATAAATAAACTTACGAATTATGATGTCTTATAGATGGTAAATATTGTAAATTTATTATGGTGAAATTGAATGTGATTTGAGAAGATGTTTAAATTCACAAAACAGTACCCAATGATTCTATTGATTATTCTAGTGTGCCGAGGGGTCTTGACCGTATGATAGTACACACGAGGGGTCTTGGCCGTGTGCTAGAATGGATGATTAGAGGTCTTTGGGACCCATAAAGTGATATTTAGCCCTTGACTAAATTATATTCAGTGGGTACCTTTTGGTGAGATTTGTTAGAGTATGGCCATACTACATGCTTTCAGATTATGAGATGATGATTGTACATTGTTGATGATGATGATGATGTGTTACTTAGAAAGCTTACTATATTATTTTTGTTGAACTGTTTATCAAAATATGTTAATTGAGATATGATATTTGTATTGATTGAATTTATATGAGACAAATGGTTAAATGATATAAAGTTGGTTTTTGATAAATATGTACCAAATGGAACTATAGTTTATTTCGAAAATTGTCTACTCACTCACTGAGCATATCAACTCATATTTTTTTTTTCAACGATCTTCTTATCAGGTGGCAGTTGAGTGTTGGGCAGCTTTTTGAAGATAGAGCCGGTCGAAATCAGAGTCAGAGCCACACCACGTATCTAGTTTGTACGACTCACAACATATTGCATGTAATTACTATTTTGAGGGTGGGGTGTATTTTGGGTGTCATATTGTATATGTAATCAGCTCGACAGACTAACTACATCTTTTGTAAATCACTATATCAATGATGTGGATTTGTAAATACTAAATAAAGCTTGAACTTGGGTTTGTTCTTTGTTTGTAAAAGTGTGGAGTTTTGAAAATGGGGTAGATGGACCCCAAAGCTTTTGTAAACATCGTGGTTTGCTAATAAATTGCATATTACTTGAGTAATGAGGTTGGGATTGACAAATTTGCAGGGGAGATAATGCTAAAAATTTTAATTTTATCTAATTATATATATTTCTTAAAAATGTAAATGAAATCAGTTATTATAAATTACTAGTCAGTTAGCCTTAATGGTGGGTCTAGTTATAGCTAGCATCCATCATTGGCGGCGCCATCGCGTTCGTTCAGGTCCATTAGTGTTACTCGGGACAGGGCGTGTCAAATAAGTACTTCCCAAATAAAAATACCTTCATCAAATAATTTTAATACTGCTCTTTGGCCAAGCAATAGTACTTCCTAAGGCTTCACTAAGCACTCAAATTTCATATGTAGGTCTATATAACTTTAAATGTGGCATATAGACTTCTTCAACCCAGACTTTCAAACAGTCTCGTCCAAGATGCATGTGATGTACCTTTGCACTTGGGTCTATTGATTTACACATAAAAATACTAACAAAAATTAATTTACACATTTTGTGTTCTTTATTTTTGAACGTTAATAAAACAATAAATTAAAATATGAAGAATACAATTTGAGCTCTAATATTTGTAGTTAATATTTAATAAACGAATAGCTCAAATAAATAATAATATTTGAGCATCAAGTTTGTGACAAAGTTATTTTCTTTTTATGTTGTAATGATAAAATTAAGGTTTAAATTTTAATGATAAAATTAAAGTTTAAATTTTAATGATTACTTAATAATAATAAAATAATTTTAATTTACACGTTTGTTAATAATTATGAGCTTAAATTTTAGTTATTTTATAATAGTTCGTAAAATAAACAAAATAATTTAGTATATTATCAATTTGTTAGTTTCTTTTAATTTTTTATAAAAAATAAAAGTATCGAACATATTTGTACTTTTTGCAAAGATTAGGAATTTAATTAAAAAATTTTCTAAATAAAAATAAGGGCATATTTGTCTTTTTTATCAAATAATGACTAATTGTGCACCAAAACACATAGATTAGGGACTGTTGCGTCAAAAAAACAAATGTTAGGAACCATTTGCACAATAAAGGCAAAGGTTAGGGACCATTTTGCGCCAATTTTCCTAGATTTTACAATGTTCAAACAACGTTGCAAAATACTTTATAAAGTAAAACATTTAGCAACAGACATTGAACGATGCGTAATGTCGGCTAACAACTATAGATTTTACAATGTTCAGCGATTGTTGCTAGGGTGTGTTTGATTGGCAAAGGTAGAAAAGAAAAAAAATTCCATAAGTTAAAAAATAAAAACCACCATACCTATAAGAAAATATTTTCTATGGAATTGGCCAAAAACAAACTTAAAGTGGTTGTACCCTAGAATTCATTTTTCATTTCTACATTTGTATCAAACAGTTAAAGTATGAATTGTTTTCCTCGGATGTGACATTTAACATGGAATTGGTGCCAATCAAACACACCCTATAGAACCTTTAGCAACAGACTTTGACCATTGCAAAATGTCCTAAAATATATATTTTAACAACGTGCGTCAACATTGCTAAATACTCTATTATTTGACAACGGTCGCCGCCCGTAGTTGAATAACGAAATATATAATTATTTTGACAACAGATTTTGACCGTTGCAAAATGATAAATTGGCAACATTCGTTTAAATACCATTGTCAACTGTGAATTGAATCAATCAATTGCAACATACATTTGATGATTGTTGCGATAAACATGTTTTAGCAACAAGCTATTAACGAATATTGTTATTGAGATGTTGTAAAATGCTATTTTTCTTGTAGTGGAGATATATTATAAAAAAATTCAATAAGGATGTATAGCACATCGTCCAAATGTGGACGGTGTTGTGCTTAAGATCCTCTACTTTATTTTTACTTTTTTTTTTTTCACTTACCATGAAAACATTTTGAAGTGATATTGGACGCTTTTTATTACAATCCACATCTCCATTAGAGATGCTCTAATAATCTCATGCCCTTATCAATGCTTAAACTACTTAGTTGATCAACAAATTGTGGGCATCGAAAAACACTTTCAAGTAGGTATTCTAGTTTCTACTCACTAGCTAGGGACTATGGACGGACCACAATGGAGACTAAGTGGACTATCAGTCCAGTTCCAAAAATAAAAAATCACTATATATAATTAGTTCAAAAATAATTTAATTCAACTCTAAATTTAGCTCACTTTAAAATGTACTTCTAGTTATGCCTTACTAGGGTCCCTACCTCATGAGATTATTTGCGCGGGAACTTCTATTTGATCCAAATTTATAGTAGTGAATTTCTTGTTCACAGTGAATTTTCTATATGCGTGAATATGTCATAATGTGGTGTCAAAATTAATTTTAATATTAACAAAATCCAGTAACATGAATCAAAGAAACAATATTGGATTATTTATATACCACTATTATTATATGATATCATGTCTCCTTCCTTGGACTTGCAACATAATTATGTAAATTTTATAGTATAAAAACAATGCTATTCTATAATTCGTTATTGTTATCATTTATTTCTCGATTTTGACTGCATGAATAGGATTGTCTATTCAAATTACGGCACATCAAACTCCGAACAATTCAAATCATGACACCTCGACATCCGAGGGTGTGCACAAAACTCTATTTCTCCCTCTTACTACATGGAACACCGAGATGTCGTGATTGGATGGTTTGGAAGTTCGAAGTGTCGTGATTTGATTTGAATTGACGGTCTTTCATTGAAGACCACAATGTACTTGTTGCAAGCATTATCATGAGCTCCTTGATTTTTCCTTCTTCCAAATCTACTGACACTGCATCCTTCACTAGATTGTTGTGCATTTCACAGTATTTTGCATAACCAGCCAAGTTGACCTTATTTTCTTTAGGTTGCAGTGTCATTTGAGCGGCACCATGGCCATCACTATCGTCAATGTCAAATTCCAATTCTAGCTTAGTTGGACAGTATTTGCTTGATAAAGTATCTATCATCTTAAAGAACTAGTTGTTACGCCGATATTCTTTTTGCAAATCAAATATTGCTTCCACCATCTTCTCCTCATGTTCCACCCGTTGATAAAGTGATTGAGCCATGTCGACTACGATACCAATTGATATTATTAGAATTCTATTTACGTAGAATACCATATAGTAGGATACCATACATGTAATAATACTATTCTAGGTAGAACTCTTTTCCTTTTCTTATTAGGTTTCTATAGTCATCCATTAGTGTATATATATATATATATATATATATATATATATATATATATATATATATATATATATATATATATATATATCTTGTACCCTATTCATTATTTACATTACATCAATATACTGAGAGAATTATTTCTCCACATATATATTTTCTCTCATACTTTACATGGTATCGAAGAGGCGACGATTACAGGCGACGATGCTTCGCACAAATGATGATAGAAAAATCATAGAGACGACGATTGCCCAATCGGATCCCATGGCTCAACAGCAATCCGATCATCCGGCTTCATCCTCGTTTCTAATCCACTTAATAGAAACAATTATGGCACAAACACCATAGAGACGACGATTGCCCAATCGTATCTTATGGCTCTACAACAATCCGATCATGAAGGGAAACATTCAATCAATTCAATCAATTGGAGATCGAACCGAGAAAGGTGACAATCGGCCAACCAAAAATCGGTCGGACGGTCGACCGGTTCGTCAACCGGTCAACCCGTTAGACCGTAAGCGGTAGAAAGCGAGTGCACCCATCGCAAGATGATTGGCCACATCGTTGATACCGCTATTTCATCCATGGCTTCCTCTAGGGCACAAGTTTCATGGAAAAGCGTGAAGCCACGAAACAAACGCTTCACAAACACTACTACGCCGACTTCTCTCGACCCGGAGGAAGGCAAAACGCTCACAACCAAGGAATATGAGCAGATTATGACACTTCTAAACAACAAAGTCGGGTAATGACAAGCCTTGTATTAACACCTCGGTATCAAATCTCTACTACCCCTTTGAGTAATTCATGGATTATTGATAGCGGGACCCACCGACCATGTGACGAAGGATGAGATTCTTGAGAATAAATTTATGCCAATGCACAAAACTGTGCAATTACCGAATGGGGGTCATACTCTTATTAAATACATTGGTACATTTAACTTTGAAAATAATATGACTGTTGATAATGTGCTTCATGTTCCCAAATTCAAAGTTAATCTATTATCTATCAGTAAACTTACTAGAGAGTTAGGTTGCCATGTAACATTTTTTTCTGATTTTTGTGTCATGAAGGATCTGACTACGAAGAAAACGATTGTCTTGGAAAGGCAGAGTAACGGCCTATATTACCTTTCACAAAAACCACAAATATATTATACTACCAGTGGATCAACCAACCTATGGCATAAACATCTTAGACACCCTTCAGCCTTACCTCTTCAATTCCTAGCACAAAGTATCTTAGGTATTAGTTTTGATTCCCACGGTATTTGTGATATTTGTCATCTGACAAAACAATCTATACTACCCTTTAAAGTCAGTCAAATATCTAGCAATAAACCCTTTGATTTGATTCATTGTGATATTTGGGGACCTCATAGGATTTATTCTTATTCTGGTGCTAGATATTTCTTTACAATTGTTGATGACTTTTCTTGTTATACTTGGGTACACCTCATGCATCACAAATCTGAAACTCAAAGCATAATTAAAAATTTCTTTGCTTGGGTTAAAACTCAACTCAATCTGACTATAAAAATCCTGAGATCTGACAATGGCCAAGAGTTCTTATCCTTGCAAACATTCTTAGATGAAAATGGTACCATTTTTCATAGGTCATGTCCTTATACCCCTCAACAAAATGGAGTGGTAGAAAGAAAACACGCCACCTCCTTAATGTGGCTCGTGCCATTAAGTTTCAAGCCAATCTTCCGTTAAAATTTTTGGGGAACATATCAAACAACTTGTTACCTTATCAAGCTGGATACCTTCACCATTGCTCTCACACAAAACACCTTATGAAAGATTACACAAGAAACCACCACCTTATTCCCATTTACGTGTCTATGGTTGCCTATGTTTTGCCACTAACCTTATACCCAGCCATAAATTTGACACACGAGCCAAACGGTGTGTGTTCCTTGGATACTTCTCAGGACAAAAAGCATACACCTTGTATGACCTAACCGACAAAAAGCTAATAGTATCCCGAGACGTTGTGTTCCATGAAAATATATTTCCATACACTTCCCAACAACATGATGAAACCAACTCCATCTCATTGCCACAATCTATGCCTCTAGATGTTGAAACACCATATTTCACAAACCCAGAGGACCAACACATAGCAGAAACAGATAACTTGCTTGAAGATCCCGAACCATCATCCGGACCAACCGGTCGACCGGTTCATTCGTCCGCTTCAACAGAGAGTCCAATCGGTCAACCTACCAGTCGACCGGTTACCTCATCCGGTTCAACAGAGAGTTTAAGCGGTCAACCGTCTTCACATACCGGTCGATCGGTTGGCGGTGTCCAACCACAATTGATCCACCTACCTCTTCTCACCCTCCGGATGACCAACTTAGGCGATCCACAAGATCAATTCAAATTCCATTTCACCTGGAAGATTACTATATCAATCATACTCTGCCTACTCAAGCCGGGTCTTTTCTAGTCAAATCCAGCACTCGACACCCTATATCAAGGTATGTATCATATAGTAACATTTCTTCTATTTATCGTGCTTTTACATATAATATTTCTCATATCGTTGAGCCAGCTACATATGAGGCAGCATGTCAAGATCCCAAATGGGTCGCTGCCATGAATGATGAAATTCGTGCCTTGGAAGAAAACAATACTTGGTCACTTGTACTGCTTTCTCCAAATTCTCATCCTATTGGTTGTAAGTGGGTGTTCAAAATTAAATATCATTTTGTGATACAGGTTGAACGATACAAAGCACGATTAGTGGCAAAGGGGTTTACACAACGAAGGAATTGATTATAATGAAACTTTCGCCCGGTTGCAAAGTTAACTACGATCGAGATGCTTACTTGCTATCACCTCTATTCGTGACTAGACGCTTCATCAGATGGATGTACACAATGCCTTTCTTCATGGTGATTTTGATGAAGAAGTCTATATGACTCCTCATCTTGGATTTTGTCGACAGGGGGAGACACCAGTTGTATGTCGACTTCATAAATCTCTATATAGATTGAAACAGGCATCTCGTTCTTGGTTTCAAAAATTTGTATCTGCTATTATTCAGTTTGGGTTCAAACAGTCACATGCGGATTACTCACTCTTTACAAAGGTCAATGGTAATTCATTTACGGCAATCCTATTATATGTGGATGATATGATTGTCACAGGAAACAATAGAGAAGCAATCTCTACTACAAAAACATTCCTTGCATCCGAATTCAAGTTGAAGGATCTTGGCACATTAAAATACTTTCTTAGAATAGAAATTGCTTGCTCAAGATCAGGAATTTCAATAAACCAAAGGAAGTATACTCTTGACATTTTTCAAGAAGCCGGATTACTTGGATCAAAACCTGCAAAGCATTTCCTATGGGCGGTCATTGAAATTTTATCTGACTGATGGAAAGTTATTGAAAGATCCCACATACTATCGACGGTTGGTAGGAAAGCTCATTTATCTCACCATTACCGGACGAGATCTCATATTGATCAATACACTCGGACCGGTTTATGCAGAAACTTAGACAACCCCATCTTGATACAGTTCACCGATTGTTCCGATACTTGAAATGGGCACTAGGACGAGGATTATATTTCCTATCAAGTGGGAAATTGTAGCTAGCAGGATTTTGTGATGCAGATTGAGATGGAGATATTACTACACGACGGTCAATTACAGGATATTGTGTATTTTTGGGAAAGGCACTTATATCATGGAAAAGCAAGAAACAAACGACTGTGTCCAAATCTTCAGCAGAAGCTGAGTATAGGGCAATGGCTTCCATTACATGTGAGCTTATATGGTTGAGACAATTACTAACAGATTTATGTGTAGATCACCCACAAGCAGCAATATTATATTGTGATAATCAAGCAGCAATGCATATTGCTGTCAATCCAGTATATCATGAAAGAACAAAACACATTGAAATAGATTGTCATATTGTTCGTGAACGAATTGATAAGGGAGAGATCAAGACATCTTATGTTCCAAGCAACAATCAAATTGCGGATTTATTTACTAAAGCATTGGGCAAGGAGGCATTTCACAATTTCACTCACAAGTTGGGCACTTTTGACATACATGCTCCAACTTGAGGGGGAGTATTAGAATTCTATTTACAGTAGAATACCATGTAGTAGGATACCATACATGTAATATTCATATTCTAGGTAGAACTCTTTTCCTTTTCTTATTAGATTTCTATAGTCATCCATTAGTATATATATATATATATATATATATATATATATATGTTGTACCCTATTCATTATTTACATTACATCAATAAACAAAGAGAATTATTTCTCCACATATATATTTTCTCTCATACTTTTGAGATATGAACACTAATTTTTCGTATCAAGAAATAAAAATGAGAAAGAAAAGAGAATATCTATTCGAGGAAATCAAAACCTCCAAGGATGTTGGTTTTGAGGAACCAATAAACCTTCAAAAACAAACTAGATGTTTGTAGAATAATTCTTTTAAGTCGTATTCATTTCTTGATTTGAATATAAATACAAGATTATTTTCACATTTTCTCCTTCAACTAAGGAACATAATTGACTCCATATCCCTCTTTTCCCTATAAAACTAAAATACAACTAGGAATAACAACTCACCTTTATTATATTTGATTAAATAAAAAATAAGTAAAAACATAAAACATAAAATTAAAAATAAAGAGTACACCACCACACTTCTTTTGCAATAGGTTAATTATATCATATACCACCAACTTTATATTCTATTTCATTTATACCACTAAATTTTAATTCGTTTTATTTATACAACCAAACTTTAAAATTAGTTTCGATTAAAGTACTAAGTTAACCAATCGTTCATTGTTTTCTGATATGACACTAACATGTCGTTAATTGGTATCTCGTCATGTGTGAAAGTGTTATTCACGTGTATGAAGTTTAAAATAAAAATACGTTTTGAACATCAATTAAACGACTTTTGTCCCAAGGATTGTCCACATGGTTGATACAAAAACGTATTCAAACAAGACTTTGGCGTCAAAAGCGTATTTTCATTTTAAAATTCATACACATGGACAACAGATTCACATATGGCGAGATACATCAGTCAATTAACGGCTTGTTAATGTTACGTTAGAATTTTCGTCAATTATTGAACGACTGGTTAACGAAGTGGTTTAACTGAAAGTAATTTTAAAATACTATAATATAAATAAAAAGAATTAAAGTTCGATCGTATAAATAAAATAGAGTATAAAGTTCAGTTCTATGTAGTGTAATTAACCCTTTGCAATATAATTGGACATTTGGAATGTACCTTTATTAGCGAGTGGGTCCACTCCGTACCCTCTTGCCCTATAGTGGAACTCGTATGGTACCGTTGTTATCACTTAATTGTCTGGTATTTGGATAATTTCAAATTAGTCCCTCTTATTTGTGATTAATTTGATTCACTCCCTAAAAGATTTTGGAAAAACATTTGTTGTATTGTATTCCAGTTTCTCAACTCTATTAATTTTTAAAGGTTATATAGTACACGGATAGTTATTTGGCACGTAAAGTTATAAATATTTAAGGAGTTATTTCTTCATACGTTGGGAACGTTTGGTACTATCATTTTAAGTTAGAGACATATTCTTAACGATTTTAAAACATTGGAAACCTTTGATACAATTATCCCAAAGTAATTTTCGACAAAAAGACTCGTATGAAATGAGAATTAAATGTTACGTATATGCTAGATTTAATATAATTAAGAAAGACAAACAAGTCATGTTTATTTTCTGTCATCTTCTTTAAAGATATCAAAATGTTTAATAATTCTTTAACTTACATTCAATTTGTTTATTCTTAATATCTAAGTAAAAATCGAGCAGTGAAGAGTAATAAACTTGTTATTAAGAATTCATCTTCTTGTTTAAGTGAATAGTTCAAGGTTTAATTAAATTACATATATAGGCTTAAAGGTAATCCACAAACTCACATGGGACATATCACTGTAATAATATAATAGTCTTATTTTTTTTGAGTGTTCAACTTTCGTCCAATAGGATGTAGTTTTGGTGAATTTTTTTTCCTTCTTTCCATCAATTCCCTCAGACACTTTTTTTTTCCTTCTATCCACCAACTCTCATCCAAATTTCTCTAAAATCTTTCAATTTCCTTGTAGATCCCGAACTACAAATTCAGACTATAATTCGCGACGCTGAGGAAATCTTATCAAATCTTTTACGAAATCGTCATGTAAAGCTCCTGAAGGTAAATTTTTTACATTTTTCAAATTTGTTCTTCACTTTATTTGAGATTATTCAACGTTTTTAAATAAATATTGGAGGATATTTGAGAATTAAACAATGGTAGTTCTTTTTTGAACATAAAAATGTATTTGTATGTATGTGGGTGTATATATATGTGTGTATCTGTATATTTGTGGGTGTATATATATGAGTATCTGTACATATATGTGGGTGTATATATATGTGTATTTGTATACTTTGGAGAATTGAAATAACTTTAACTATACTAAAATTCTCACTTTCGTCCAAATTTTACTTATTTCTTCCTCTTTATTAGATTCGCTTAAAATTCCCACAATTTTTGGGACCAATTTTGGACATTTTACAACTTGTATTTGTCAACTAACTCAGACAAATTCTTCGACATCTCGACAAATAGGAGTTCCATTTGTCGAGTAACTTGACAAATTGGGTCAAATTACCAATTTGTCAAGTTAATCGACAAATTGGAATATAATAAAGCCAAAGAACCTTTTTTTTTCAAGCAGTTTGATAGTGCCCAAATACCATTTTTTTGTGTATATTTGTCGAGAATCTCGACAAACACAAGAAGTGCCAAGCATTCCAATTTTAGCCCATTTTAAAAAGTTTAGAAAGGGTGCTTTGGGAAAAAGTTTAGAAAGTTAATGAGAAAAAGCGAAAAAGACAAAAGTAGAACCACAAATTTAAAAAGAAAGAGTCCTTTACTTTTTGAGGAAAAATTGGAATCACTATCTGATTGGTTTTGATTATGAAATCTTTACAGGAATTTCAGAAATGTGGGTTGATTCTACACCGCCAACTAAAAATAATAATATTAATATTAAATTGTATAAAAAACATTATTAAAAAAAATAAAAAATAAAATTAAGATCGGATTGGCCCGATGCTGGCCCGCAAAAAACCAGATTGGACCGGCTAGGTCCAGTTTCAAATTTGACCCTGTTGTGGAGGGCCGAAACCCAACCCGTTTTTCAGCTCTATGTATGATGAATGTCCTAGAAATGGTTATTGCTATGTTTATTAATGGTTCTAAATTGATTACACACAACTGATGAGTTCTATTATTAATATATTATCTAATAGATGAATGATTTCTTAATAGAACATATTATCTAATAGATGAATGATTTCTTACTCCACATCCAATGTGACACTTGCCATTGGATGAATTGTGTGGGCAAGATAATATTTGTATACTAGGGATAGGAGATCACTTCTTCTCTTATCTAATAATAATATGTTGTTTATGTGTGTGAGTGTTTAGTATATTATCTTACACTAAAAAGTAGGAAATTTGGCGTAAGCGATTCTTAATCTTTACCTTCAGTGCGAAAATTGTCCTTATCTCCCATTTCATTTCTCTCTCTCATTTCATTTCTTAATCTAATAATAATTTTTTCTAATCTCATTTCATTTCTTCTTCTCTCCCAATAATTACTAAAATATAGAGGCAACTAAGATCTACTAACACAAACAATACTTCTATAATGTATTGACCCATTCAAATTAAAATACTAAAATAAAATCTTAAAATTGTGTAAAATTAAAATAGTTTCACGCGGAAAGAAGAAAGGAATTGTCATGCGGAAGGAAGAAGATTGTGTTATTTTTCGCCGGAGCAAGCAACCATTGTATGATGCTTTGTAGACCGATAAAGATTGTGTTATCCAATAAAGGTAGAATCTGATTAGATGACTAGATTCCAAAACAAATGGCAGATTAGGTGGTGATTGTCCTATTTTGTCTAGTTATTCATTTAATGTAAAATTTCTTTTTAAATATGCATTTCAACAAATTGTTCATGATCATATTTTAAGTACATATAACTTATTTTCATTTTAATTGGGTTTTATTACAAAAAATTATATCAATATTTCTTTTCGTATAGCGTTTGTGAAACATGAAAAAATTCGACGAAAACATTTCAAAATTCTAAAAGTTTCAAGGAATAAAAAAAAAATTAGTAAAAAGATTAGGGGAGTGATAATTGATGAATATATATATATAGTTCAAGTGATAAATAAACATAGATCTGATGTATGTCTTAGAAATGATTATTGCTATGTTTATTACACAACACTCATGGACGTGGTTATATTTGGTTTGTTCTAAAGAGAATCGAGCCACAACCGAGAATCAATAATTATTTTTAATGGAATTATAGGTTTTATCTCAAATTATGGAACCGAACCAAATGGTTCTGGTTTGGTTTGATTCGGCTCTATAACTAAATTTTTAAAATTATGATAGAAATAGAAATTACAATACAAATTTATGTCCCTAAATTTTATGTGACCCACACTTTTTATCAACTTTTATCAAAAGTTCTTAAAAAATTACTTTAATTAATCTGCTATTTATTTAATTTCATTTACGTTATTATGATTTTAATGATTTACAAAGAAAAAATTGATGACTATATAGTTGATGTTTTTGATATTACACTTATGATTTTAACTAAGTTAAATATGTTTTTAAAGTTATTAATTTTATAATTTTTATTTATTTGTTTGTTTATTTTCTTCAAGGGTGTTCTTCTTTTTTGATCAAGTCGTAATCAAGTGTGTTCTTCTTTTTCGATCAAGTGGTAATCAAGGGTATTTGTTTTTTTTTTTTTTTTATTTTTTTTTTTCAAGTGATCACGTATGTTTAATTTGATCCCAAAACACCGTCAGACATGGTTTCATTTGCTTCTACATTGCTTATTAATTTTATAATTTTTTTTTCCAAGTGATCACGTATGTTTAATTTGATTCCAGTGTTCTTCATACACGGTTTCATTTGCTTTTACATTGCCTATTGCCATACTTTTCTTACATTTTGAAACTCTAAAATTACACTCATCTAAATTTCAGATGTGAGTGTGCTGATTTTTTTTTTTTTAAATAGACCAAAATTTTTGGGGCCTGCATGATTGGGGGGCCTAGGTGATTGCCTAGCCGCTTAGGGCCAGGGACGACCCTGAGCCTATTTGAAAAATAGTATTTTGGTCATTTCAACCTTATTTTGAATAAGTATTTTATATATTTAATAATTTCTTCTACAAATATTGTTGCATACACATCATGGAGTGTATTCTATATATGGGTTATAATAGCGTTTAGTGTAGATAAAAATTAGATTTTTAAGAAATTTTAATGGAATTATAGGTTTTATCTCAAATTATGGAACCGAACCATGGCATATTTAATAATGAATTACAAATAAGTAATGTATATAGAAATTTTTAGCGTGACGATACGATATATTATATAATGAATTTAACAATTATGATAAGCTCTTTTCGAGAAAACCATTGATCTCTAATATGAGTTTTTGAAGAACTCAACCTCCAAAAGCATAAAATGCTAAAATAATTTCATTTCTTCTTCTCTCCCACTAATTACTAAAATATAGAGGCAACTATCTACTAACATAAACAATACTTCTATAATTACATTGACCCATTCAAACTAAAATAATAAAATAAAATTTTACAATTGTAAAATAAAAACATTAATAAAAATATTCTTAAAAATTAAAATAGATTTCTAACACGGGATCGTCACACGGAATGAAAAAGGGTAAAAGAATATTGTTCTACGGAGTCTATTTAATGATGCAACGAAACTGTAGGTAAAGAGAAGACTTTAGTCTTTCTTCATCAGGTCTTTAGGTAAAAAAAACCATTTAATTTCTTTTTAAATATGCATTTCTGTTTATTTGTTTATTATTTGCAAACAAACAAATTGTTCATGATCATATTTTAAGAACATATAATTTATTTAAGATCTAAATTATATTTTTTATTTTAATATGACTTTATTACAAAAAATTATATCGATATTTCATTTCGTGTAGCGTTTGTGAAACATGGAAAAATTCAATGAAAACATTTGAAAATTCTAAAAGTTTCAAGGAATAAATAAACAAAAAATTATTAAAAAGATTAGGAGAGTGATAATTGATGAATATATATATTTCAAATGAGTCTTTTTTTTTTTTTGGGTCAAGATTATGGAGAAGTGTATGTTCCTAAATAGAGTGGTAGGAAATAAACATAGGCAACATGAATGTCTTAGAAATGGTTATTGCTATGTTTATTACACAACACTCATGGACGTGGTTCCATTTGGTTTGTTCTAAAGAGAATCGAACCAAAACTCAGAATTAATGATTATTTTTTAATGGAATTGTTGGCTCTATCTCAAATTATGGAACCGAACCAAATGGTACACCATCGAGTCATTCCATAGAACAATATTCATTTATACCCATCTAACATTTCTAATTAAAACTGGTTCAATTAGATATTCTTTAAGAACGTGATGGTTTAAAGTATGAAGATTAAAAAACGAGGATGGGAAGTTATAGCAGTCTAGTAAAAAAAATGAGATTCTGAATTAATCATACGTGAAGAATAATTTTATTAAATTCCAATGTAATTAATTAGCAAGGCTGGCCCTCAAATTTTGGGTGCCATGTACGACAATTTAAAATAGTGCTCTTTTTATTTAACTAAGAAATATATTAAGAAAAAAAATTATATTCTAATGATAATATTTCATTGCAAAAATATGATATTTAAATATTTTTTATTTTTTTACACATCATCACTAAATCCCTCATTTATTAATCAACTTCCTTTTTGTAAACTTCTTTAAATAATTTGCAAAATAAATAAATAAATAAATAAATAAAAATAAAAATAAAAACCTCTATCAAAATCACTTGAATAAATCATCTATGACCTATCCCGTATCTCACTATTTGATAAATAACAATGTAAAAATTGGAAGAGATTTCTTGTATGACAATTTTGCTAAACACCTACTCAGGTGTTTAGCAAAATAAAGGGAGGCGAGGAAAATGAAGGGAGGCGAGGAAGTTGATTGGAAAAACATCGTGAAAACATCCTTCTACATGAGTCACAATCCAGTGATTGTGACTGCGGTATCACTGGATTGTGACTGACTATTGTGACTGCAGTAGAAGGATGTGATTGTGACTGCGGTATCACTGGATTGTGACTGACTATTGTGACTGCAGTAGAAGGATGCAGTAGAAGGATGTTTTCACGATGTTTTTCCAATGAACTTCCTCGCCTCCCAAAATTGTCATTTATAAGCAGCAGATTGCTGCTGCTCAAGGAATCACCTTCTCCGGTTCTTCCTTGTTACGCTAAATAAGAATAAGCCTATTACGATTTCTTTTCTCACCATCAATCATGATAACATACTATGTTTTCAACCTCTTCCAATCGAACACTCGCTTCCACGAGAATCTGTTTTTTATCATTCCTCTACTTGTTGCTCTCTTAGAGTTGAAGTCTCAGAGAAAAAATCAAAACGAAAATCCATTTGACACTCACCCTGGAACCATGCGAATTGCCTTTACAAGTATCTTCTTATATTACTTAGCATATCATTTTCACCTCAGATTTTCTGCTCGTATGATCTTCTTCTCATCTCGATCTCGTGCTATTGCCGTTGCAGCTCATCATTGTATGTTGTGGTTTGGTAATTTAGCAGTGGCATCACTAGTATCAATCTTCTTCCCTGTTGAAAAGGAAAGGTCAATAATATCTGGCCATTTATTGACAAATATATTGTATTAGTTGTATATTTATTCAGTTACCTTTTATACTTAGACTACCTAGAATAGATTAGCTTAATTGTAGGAAATCTCTTGTATAAAACTACGTCTCTTGATTCAATAAAATTATTCAAAGGCAAAATATTATTTTCCTTCTTTACATGGTATCGAGCGAGGAACGATACCCTAGCTCTCTCCGCCTCTTTCTTTTGCCATTCTTTTCCCTATTTCTCATTATCATGACGGAAGAGCAACCTTCGAATGGAGGCAAGCTTGATGCTGCCAATCCATATTTTCTTCACCATTCTGATCATCCAGGAATGGTGCTTGTTTCCAAGCCCC
>CM042666.1:7666663-7693831 GCA_023638005.1 Forsythia suspensa
ATAACACTATCAAAAGGGTTTAAATTTGTGTCTATCAGTCTACATAGCTTAGTTTAAGATAAAATAGATATAGATTCTATTTTTGTGCAATGACTTGTTGTAAATTTTTTAAGGACTATGGCTTATAAAAAAATATTAGATTCTCATAAGAATTGACTCAGTAAATGTGGTTTGAAAAAGAAAATCGGGGGCGCTGCCCCCGAACCCCCGTGAAAAGGTTCCCCTCCCCCGGCCCATCCCAATTTGGGACCCCCCAACTTCAAAAGTCTGGCTCCGCCACTGTCTGTATTGCTATCCGCAGCCGAGTTTCTGCAATGGGGCTACCGGAGGATTATGGAGGATCACAGTGGATTACACATTCTTACAAGGCGCATAAATGAGTTCTTCATCAGTATTCTAGGTAGCCTCCTGCCAAATTCTTTTATGGAACAGAGCCACATACTTCCTCTCTCAATGTAATTCCCTCCAAAGCAAGAAACTCTGGCCTGGACTGCCATATATAAATATATTTATATATATATCTGCATGACTGCATGAAACCATTTAACTGCTCAAAAGTGGATCAGTACTATAATATGTGTGAACGATTTGTATGGTTTGTACTTTATCTATTTTTGATATTAATAAATCAGCCCACAACGAGTTTTGTTTTTGTGTTTTTAAAATGTGATTAATTATAGTTTGTGTATTTTTACTTTTTACATGTAGTAGATATAGTTTGCTAGTGCTTACTAGGTGTTAATGATGGGAAAAGGAGAAGGAAAGGGAAATATAAAAGGGAAGGAAAAACACTCACACATTCTACCAGCACTCCACGCCCAAACCAACCCAGCCACACAAGGATCGGATCTTGTTCGATTATGTCCATATCTAACGGAACTTGGAACGGCGACGATTAGGATCGAGGATAGGATTAGGAGGATATATATTTTTTTTTTTTATAAAATTGCTAGTAGCGGCGGGACTGGGGCTTCAAGGGTGGAGGATTAGGGAAAAAGATGCAATTTTTTTTTTCCTTTTAATTTTTCTTTTGTCTTTTTAAAATTATTTTAATTCATAATAAGGGTATAACAATCTATTTAATTAATACGTGCGCGTGTGTGGACTGTGGAGCTGGGGGGAGAGAGAGAGAGAGAGATTAGATGAGTACACATGACTTTGAAACATGAATTGAAAAAATAGTCTCAAGGCACTACAAAATTGGTCACAAGATACTTTATTGATAAAAAAAAAAAGAAAAAAAGAAGGGGATTCTTAAGACAAGGGATATACAAATTGCAATGTAAAGGCTTGGGTGTCATTTTCCCAGGGGTGTCATTTTCCCAGACCCAAAAAGCAAATGTTATTTGAGTCAAAAAGTCAAAACTCACATTTGCTTTTTGACTCAAATAACATTTGTTGTGGAGGTCCGAGACCCAGCCCGTTTTTCAGCTCTAAGTATGATGAATGTCCTAGAAATGGTTATTGCTATGTTTATTAATGGTTCTAAATTGATTACACACAAATGATGAGTTCTATTATTAATATATTATCTAATAAATGAATGATTTCTTACTGTAGATTCAATGTGACACTTGCCATTGGATGAATTGTGTGGACAAGATAATATTTGTATACTAAAGATAGGAGATCACTCCTCTTATCTAATAATAATATGTTGTTTATGTGTGTGAGTGTTTAGTATATTATCTTACAGTAAGATGTAGGAAATTTGACATAAGCGATTCTTAATTTTTACCTTTGGTCTTGAAAATTGTCCTTAACGATTTTTTTGTCACATGCACATTCCTAACTTATTTGTTTTTATGACGACTTGGTCCTTATATGATAAAAAGACCAATATGCCCTTAATTTTAATTATGAAAAATTACAATTGGTTCCTAACTTTTGCCAAAAAAAAAAATGTAAATGGATCTAATATTTTTATTTAATAATATTTAACTTAGCGCACTAAATATATCATTATAGATTTGTTAATTAAATTTTTTATAAGAGGAATTTTTTGCCACGATCGGTAAATAAAGACGGACACCTTATTTTGATTAGATCGTCTCATTTTATTAAAGTTTATCTTTGAATTTTGTAGTAAAATTGAAAGTACATTTGGAATGTATTGGACTAGACCGCGTGAAATTTAATTTGTGATATTGACCACATAAATTTAATTTCTCTCGACTGTCATACCTACCTTAATCCTGAGCGAGTTATAGACTTCGATTACTAACTTGAAGTTTTTGGATGTATCAATTGACGAGATCAAATTACTAGTCAACACATCGGTGTCTTGGGAATTAAAGTGAAATAACGAGAAACATATGTTTGCAAAATGGAACTCGTCACATGGAACTATCAGAAGAAAAATAGGATTTGAGGATATATTTGAAAATTAGTATTTTGGTCATTTCAACCTTATTTCAAATAAGTATTTTATATATTTAATTATTTCTTCTACAAATATTGTTGCACACACATCATGGAGTGTATTCTATATATAGCTTATAGTACGTTTGGTGTAGATAAAAATTAGATTTTTAGAAAATTTTAATAAAAGTTAATGAATTGTGTGATTGAAAAGTTAATTAAAATTGTGAGTTTCATAGAATGTATGGTTAAAAGTGAATTTAAGAAAAAATAAATTTTAGAAAATAGATACTAAACATGAGTCAAATGTATAATTATTTTATTCTCAGGAGTTGACTTCAAATATTATGGAGGCTGGATTATGTGATATTGGAATTGCAAATAAGCAATGTTTATATAAATTTTGTGCGCCTGTGTGCTTGAAACGATGGCACGAAACTTTCTTCCTTTCTTTTGTCAATTTATAAGATAGTATTTGTGAGTTCCATAAAATGTTGTGAAGCCACGAAACTTCCTTCCTTTCTTTTGTCAATTTGTAAGATAATATATGGCCTGAATTTTTTAAATGACCTTATCAAACTCTCATAATCGTAAATGAGCCTAACTTATATCAATTAAGTTTTAAATGTCTCTTTTAAATATAAAAGACATAAATACCATTACTTACTCACAGCCGTTAACAGACTATCTGTTAACCGACCATCTGTTAACATATGGTAGGTTAACAGACCATAAGTCTCATAACGAGTTCTGATAATGACACGGAATCTATTAAGGTCAATTTTGGCCTTAACAGGTGTTCATACATGTTAACATATCCATGGTCTATTAACAGGTGTGAACATATGTTAATCTGTTAACAGGTGTGAACATATGTTAACAGACTATGAGTCTGTTAACACAAATTTATATAATTATAACTGATTTTTTCAATTAATTCACATCAAATGAACCCAGATTTGCAGAAATTTAAAGAAAATTACAATTCATACTTAGATTTATACATATTTTCATGATTTATACTACAAAATCTACAATTTCTACCATGAATTAAAAGAAGAAGTTAGAGAATGATGAATTTCTACTTTAAAATGAAATTTCTTACCTAAATGAAATAGGTTGGATTCTAATATTGAAATGGGTTAAATTCTAACCTTGAAATCTTCTCTTTTTTCACAAACAAATGAATTTGAAACTGTTTGAAATGATTATAAGCGGGGAAGGATACAAAATTATATTTGGTAATTTACACACCAAAATGGATCAACAACCATTTTGGAAAATTGGCCGGGTCACCTGGCCATTCAGCACCATTCCCACTAATATATGTGAGTTCCATAAAATGTTAAATGTGTAACCACCAAACTTCCTTCATTTCTTTTGTCAATTTGTAAGATAATATATGTGAGTAGAGGTGTCAAGAGACGGCGGCCGGCCGAACCCATCGCCCACTCTGCTTCGTCTCGGAACCGCAGGTCGACCCGTGAACCGGGCCAATCGTTCATGGGTCAAGAGGCCGAACCACAGCCGCCCGTAAACCGAAGCGGGCTATTCACGGCCCGAGCGGTTCAACCTTTAACCGCTGGCCTATTTTGATTTTTTTTTAATAAATGGCAGAAAGCCGTTTAAAGTGAAAGATGTGACATATTTTATCATTGTTATTTATTTTTTATTTAGTAATTTAACATATTTTTTGCTATATATGTAAACATTTTTTTATTAATTACATTAGATAACTAAATTCTTTTAGTAATTTAAAAAAAAATTATTCATATGGGCCGAACTGGGTTGAACAATGCCCACATGGGCTCGAATTCGAATGGGCCGACGAGTGGACCGGGCTCGTGTTCAATTTTGGGCAAAGTTGACAAGAGCCCTACTTTTTGTAAAAAAATTGAAAAATACCTCTTTTTTTTCTTATTCAAAAAATACCTCATTTTTTTTGTTTGATTTAAAAAAAACCTCATTTCATTAAAAACAATATTTTATAATGTGGAATGATGATGTGGTATTTATTTATTGTATAGTAGTATATGTACTTTATATAATATTCATTTTAGTCTTTATATTTTCAATTATATTTCAGTTAAGTCATCTAAAAATCACTTCTTAGGTCCTTAATCTTTTACATCTTTACACTTTAGTCTCCAAATTTTTAATTATCTTTCAGTTAAGTCCTCCTAAAATTACATCTTAAGTCCTTCAAATTTTTATATCTTTACACTTTGGTCCTCAAATTTTCAATTATCTTTCAGTTAAGCCCCTAAAATTTGCATCTTATGCCCTTCAACTTTATACATGTTCAAAGTTTGGTCCTCCAAATCCTTGATTTTAGTGGCCAAAATAAGTGCACTTTCAATTAAATCTTTGATTTTACACCGAATTTTCATCTAAACGAACAAAATAAATATTTGTATACTATTTTAAATTATGGTAACACATAAGTTACTTTAATTTAAATTAGATTAACACGTGTTACAACCACCAACTATCATATTTGTATACTATTTTAAATATAATAATAATTATAATCATATTTTACAATTTATTTTCTTTGATAATTGTTTAAAAATACGAGTATTTTCATAAAATCAATATTTTATTTTTTCATCCCGAAAACAATATTTTTTTACACGAGTAACATATGTGTTATTTCATCATTTTCATTGTAATTAATACTTTATAATTTACTCATTTTATTATTTTTTTTTAAAAAATATTATTTTCATTCAATATTAATATTTTAATTTTTAATTGAAAACAATAATTTTTAATGGGTAATATATATGTTACTATATATGTTACTTCTTCATATTTCATTAAAATCAATATTTTACCATTTCTCTAATTTTATAAATTTTTAAAAATTTATTATTTTAATTTAAAATAAATTTTTAATTTTTCATTTTAAAAAAATACTTTTATACTAGTAATATATGTGTTACTACGTATTCTTTGCTCATTTGCAATAAAATCAATATTTTATAATTATTTAAAAACTCGTTATATTTCTTTAAAATTAAAATTTCAATTTTTTTTTTAATTTTAAAACAACATTTTTTACGGGTAACATATATGTTACTTCCTCATTTTCATTAAAATCAATATTTTACAATTTCTCTATTTTGATAAATTTTTTAAAAATACATTATTTTCATTTAAAATCAATATTTCAAATTTTCATTTTAAAAATATTTTTATAGTAGTAACATATATATTAGGGTAAATAGCACTAGGAGTCCCTCACCTTTGAACGTTGTAACGATCGGGTCCCTAACCTTTGTTCACTAGCAAATGGAAGTCCCTAATCTTTCAAACATACGTACCAGGGGTCCTTTTGACGAAAACGCGTCAAAAATTGCATTAACTCACCACGCTCAATGTTTGAAGGGCAAAAATAGGATAATTAGCACTAGGGGTCCCTAACCTTTGAACGTTGTAACGATCGGGTCCCTAACCTTTGTTCTACTATTGAAAGTCCCTAACCTTTGTTCACTCTTGGTAGAAGTCCCTAACTTCTCACTAGCGATGATATCGTGCACGAAATTTTCTTATTGTTATTCTTCTTCGCATAACGCGATTTTTAAACCGATAATATCAAGATTAGAAAAGTGATTTACGAAAAGTGATTATTTAGGTGCAATTTTTGTTCAACACCACTCATCGGGCAGAGCCACCGCCGGGCACCTTATCTCGATTGGGTGTACTGTCTCAGTTAAGAATTTACAAATTAAACTCCAGAAAACCACCAAAAAGAGCTCACTAATTTTCGACTCCGGATCCTCGATTACCGCTAGTGAAAGGTTATGGAAGAATAATTTTCGCCTCCGGATCCTCCGGATCGCCAGAATCACTTCTTTAATCTTGATATTATCAGTTTTAAAAAATTGCGTTTGTGAAGAAGAATAACAATAAGAAAATTTCGCACGCACGATCGCTAGTGAAAGGTTAGGGACTTTACCGCTAGTGAACAAAGGTTAGGGACAACGTTCAAAGGTTAGGTACCCCTAGTGCTATTTATCCCATTTTGCCCTTCAAAAATTGAGCGTGGTGAGTTAATCGCAATTTTTGACGTTTTTCAGTCAAAAAGGACATCCTGCACGTATGTTTGAAAGGTCCGGACTCATTGCTAGTGAACAAAGGTTAGGGACCCCTAGTGCTATTTACCCTATATATTACTATGTGTTACTTGCACATTTGCAATAAAATCAATATTTTATAATTATTTTAAAAATACATTATTTTTCTTTAAAATTAATATTTTAATTTTTTTTTTGTTTTAAAACAACTTTTTACGGGTAACATATATGTTACTATATATATTACTCTATGTTACTTCCTTATTTTTCATTAAAATCAATATTTTACTATTTCTCTATTTTTATAAATTTTTTAAAAATACATTCTTTACATTTAAAATCAATATTTCATTTTTTCATTTAAAAACAACATTTATCTTATAATTTATCTCCTTGTAAATATTTTTCAAAAACTACATTAGTTTGGTCTAAAATCAAATATTTCCAAATTTTATTTTTGAAAACAATTCTTTTACGCGGGTAACATATAAGTTACTGAAGTTGTTATCCTATGTTACTTCCTCAATTTCATTAAAATCAATTTGACAAGGGCAACACATATGTTACCACATCTGTTACCATATATTACTTCCTCATTTTCATTACAATTGCTATTTTATAATTTATCTATTTGTAAATATTTTTAAAAAATACATTAGTTTGGTCTAAAATCAAATATTTCTAATTTTTATTTTTAAAAACAATACTTTCACATAGGTAACATATATGTTACCGTATTTGTTAACATATGTTACTTCCTCAATTTCATTAAAATCAATTTGACACGGGTAACACATGTATTACCACATATGTTACTTCCTCATTTCAATATAATTGCTATTTTATGATTTATCTCCTTATAAATATTTTTTAAAACCTACATTTATTTGGTTTAAAATCAAATATTTCCAATTTTTATTATTAAAATCATACTTTTACATGAGTAACATGTATGTTACTGTATTTGTTAACCTATGTTACTTCCTCAATTTCATTAAAATAAATTTGAGACGGGTAACACATATGTTACCACATGTGTTACCCAATGTTACTTCCTCATTTTCACTACAATTGCTATTTTATGATTTATCTCCTTGTAAATATTTTTAAAAAATACATTAGTTTGTCTAAAATAAAATATTTCCAAATTTTATTTTATAAAACAATACTTTTATGCCGGTAACATATATGTTACTGTATTTGTTAACCTATGTTACTTCCTCAATTTCATCAAAGTTAATTTGACACGAGTAACACATATGTTACCACACGTGCTACCCTATATTAATTCCTCATTTTCAATACAATTGTTATTTTATGATTTATCTCGTAAATATTTTTTAAAAACTACATTAGTTTGGTCTAAAATCAAATATTTCCAAATTTTAATTTTGAAAACAACATTTCTCGTGGGTAACATATATGTTACCATATTTGTTAACCTATGTTACTTTCTCAATTTCATTAAAATCAATTTGACACGGGTAACATATATGTTACCACATATGTTATCCAATGTTACTTCCTCATTTTCACTACAATTGCTATTTTATGATTTATCTCCTTGTAAATGTTTTTTAAAAATATATTAGTTTCGTCCAAAATCAAATATTTCTAATTTTTATTTTTAAAAACAATATTTTTACGTGGGTAATATATATGTTACCGTATTTGTTAACCTATGTTACTCCCTCAATTTCATTAAAATCAATTTGACACGGGTAACACATATGTTACCACATTTGTTACCATATGTTACTTCTTCATTTTCAATACAATTACTATTTTATGATTTATCTCTTTGTAAATATTTTTTAAAAAATACACTAGTTTCGTCAAAAATCAAATATTTTCAATTTTTATTTTTAAAAACAATACTTTTACGAGGGTAACATATATGTTACCGTATTTGTTAACCTATATTACTCCCTCAATTTTATTAAAATCAATTTTACAATTTCTCTCTCTTTATAATTTTTTTAAAAATATATTATTTTCATTTAAAATCAGTCTTTCAATTTTTTCATTTAAAAACAATATTTTTACACGGTAACAAACGGGTAACATATGTGTTACCATGTGTTAGTTCTTTATTTTCATTAAAATCAATATTTTAAAATTTGTCTATTTTTGTAATTTTTTTAAAAATATATTAGTTCAATTTAAAATCAATATTTCAAATTTTTTATTTAAAAACAACATTTTATCATGGGTAACATATGTGTTACTATATGTTATTTTCTCGTCTTCATTAAAATCAATAATTTATAATTTATCTTTTTTTTTTTTATAGTTTTTAAGAAAATACATATTTTCATTTAAAATTAATATTTCAATTTTTTTTATTTTAAAACAACATTTTTACACGAGTAACATATGTTACTATATGTTACTTCCTCATTTTTTATTAAAATCAATATTTTACCATTTCTCGATTTTTATAAATTTTTTAAAAATACATTATTTTCATTTAAAACAATATTTTAAATTTTTTTTTAAAAACTACATTTTTATACTAGTAACATATATGTTACTATGTGTTATTTACTCATTTGTAAAAAATCAATACTTTATAATTATTTAAAAATTACGTTATTTTTCTTTAAAATTAATATTTCAAATTTTTAATTTTAAAATATTTTTATACGGGTAACATATATGTTACTATATGCTACTATATGTTACTTCCTCATTTTTCATTAAAATCAATATTTTGTCATTTCTCTATTTTTATTATAAAAAAAAAATACATTCTTTTCATTTATAATCAAAATTTCAATTTTTCATTTAAAACAACATTTTTATACTAGTAACATATATGCTACTATGTGTTACTTGCTTATTTGTAATAAAATCAATACTTTATAATTATTTAAAAATATGTTATTTTTCTTTAAAATTAATATTTCAATTTTTTTTATTATAAAACAACATTTTTACACAGGTAACATATATGTTATTATATGTTACATCCTCATTTTTCATTAACATCAATATTTTACCATTTATCTATTTTTATAATTTTTTTAAAAATACATTCTTTTCATTTAAAATCAATTTTTCAATTTTTCATTTAAAAACAATATTTTTATAGTAGTAACATATATGTTACTATGTGTTACTTTCTCATTTGTAATAAAATTAATACTTTATAATTATTTTAAAAAATACGTTATTTTTCTTCAATTTTTTATTTTAATAACAACATTTTTACATGGGTAACATATGTGTTACTATATGTTATTTCATCGTCTTCATTAAAATCAATAATTTATAATTTATCTTATTTTTATAATTTTTAAGAAAATACATTATTATCATTTAAAATTCGTATTTCAATTTTTTTTTTGGAAACAACATTTTTTTACGAGTAACATATATATTAACTTCATCATTTTCATTAAAATCAATAATTTTATATCTTGGCAACATTTGTGTTATTATTACCAATCGTCTTCTACAACTACTATCGCTCGTCTTATACCACCACCACAATCGTGTTCAAATCCACTACCACTATCCACAACTATAATCACATCTATCACAAATGTGATATTACATGTGTTAATATATTTTAAATTAGGATAACACAATTGTTACCACCACCAACACTGCTAATGTTTCACCACTACTAATTTAAATTAAGGTAATACATGGGTAACATATATTACTATGTTATTTCTTCATTTTTCATTAAAATCAACATTTAACAATTTCTCTCTTTTAATAATTATTTTTAAAAATATATTATTTTCATTTAAAATCAAATTTTCAATTTTTTCATTTGAAAACAAATTTCAACATGTGCAACATATGTGCTACTTCATCATTTTCATTAAAATCAATACTTTACAATTTATATCCTTCTATAATTTTTTTAAAATACATTAGCTTGATTTAAAATCAATATTTCAATTTTTTTATTTAAAAACAATATTTTTACACATGTAACATATGTGTTCAAATCCCCTACCACTATCCACAATTATAATCACATCCACCACAAATGTGGTAACACATGTGTTACCATATTTTAAATTAGGATAACACAAGTGTTACTATATATTATTTCATCGTCTTCGTTAAAATCAATAATTTATAATTTATCCTCTTTTTATAGATTTTAAGAAAATACGTTATTTTCATTTAAAATTCATATTTTAATTTTTTAATTTGAAAACAACATTTTTACACGAGTAACATATATGTTACTTCATCATTTTTTTTTAAAATCAATAAATTACAATTAATCTATTTTTGTAATTTTTTAAAAAATTCAATAGCTTCATTTAAAGTCAACATTTAAAATTTTTTATTTAAAAACTACATTTTTACATGGGTAACATATGTGTTACCTTAATGTGTTATTATATGATATTTCTTCGTTTTCATTAAAATCAATATGTTACAATTTATCTCATTTTTATAGTTTCTAAGAAAATACATTATTTAATTTAAAATTAATATTTCAATTTTTTTCATTTAAGAATAAAATTTTTACACGAGTAACATACGTGTTACCACATGTTATTTCATCATTTTCATTAAAATCAATATTTTTTTACATTATATCTCCTTTAACAAATTTCAAAGAAGTATATACATTTTTTCATTTAAACCAATATTTTAAATTTTTTCATTTAAATCAATATTTCAATTTTTTATTTGAAAAACAACATTTTTACATGATAACATATGTGTTACTATTACTAATCGCCTTCCACTACTATCGTCACTATCACTCACCTTATCCTGTCAACCATGCCATAACCGATTTCAAATATCACGCCACCATCTATAACCATATCACCTTCACCACAACCGAAGTAACACAGATGTTACCCTAACTTAAATTAAAATAACACGTATTAGTAAATGGGCAATACATGTGTTATCATCACCACCATATTTCCCTTTCCACCAATAACATTGATCCACAACCACTATTACCTTAAATTAAAGTAACATATGTGATACTTGTTGGGTAACACGAATCACCACCACCACCACACGTGGCCCACCAACAATTCCCATTATCACCACCAACATCACCGCCAAAAGCTACCGCCTTCAATATCAACCACCTCTATCAAATCTGCCATTACATAATCACCACATTTTTGCTGTCAGACATCACCATAACTCAGATATAAAATTGGAGAAATTAAATAATGAGAAAAATGGCTTGAGTTCGACCGATTAAATTCTTTGAAAGCTGATTATCAAGCCACTGATCAATATATGTATATATAATTTATTTGTAATATGTAGTGAGAGAAAATCGATAAATACCATACCGAACTACAAAACACTCAAAAATATCCATAGAAATTGATAGATGTGTATATAATTGATGAGTAATATGCGGTGAGAGTATGAATTTTAGGAAGAGGCCGGAGAAATGAATACCCAATGTTGGAAGAGAGAGAAAGGAATACCCAATGTTGGAGAAGAGAGAGAAAGGAATACCCAATGTTGGAGAGCTTTGACTAGAAGAATGTTGGATTGGATTAGGGTTTTAGAGTGAAAAGTTGTGGGTATGTGAAAAGACTAAAGAAGCCATGGGTTTGGAGTTAAATTCTTTGAAAGTTGATTATCAAGCCACTGATCAATATATGTATATATAATTTATCTGTAATATGTAGTGAGAGAAAATCGATAAATACCATACCGAACTACAAAACACTCAAAAATATCTATAGAAATTGATAGATGTATATATAATTGATGAGTAATATGCAGTGAGAGTATGAATTTTAGGAAGAGGCCGGAGAAATGAATACCCAATGTTGGAAGAGAGAGAAAGGAATACCCAATGTTGGAGAGCTTTGACTGGAAGAATGCTGGATTGGATTAGGGTTTTAGAGTGAAAAGTTGTGGGTATGTGAAAAGACTAAAGAAGCCATGGGTTTGGAGTTATTTATGATATTTGCTATTGAAAAGGGTGTGTAAAACAGGGTATTTTTAATAGAGTATTTTTTATATAGGGTAGGAATAAAAAAATTTAAAAAGAAAGTATATTTCAACTTTTTATAAAAAAAAAAATGTATATAAGCTAATTATACCTTCAATTTTTTGTGGGTTTGGTTGACCCGACCCGCAACCTACCATGGCGATGGGCTTTTTCTAATATGGGTCGTCACGGAGTTTCATCATAGGCGGGCCGAGCCCGAATTGACACATCTATATGTGAGTTCCATAAAATGTTAAATGTGTAGCCACCAAACTTCCTTTCTTTTTAAATATGCATTTCTGTTTATTTGTTTATTATTTGCAAACAAACAAATTGTTCATGATCATATTTTAAGAACATATAATTTATTGAAAATGAAAATAATTAATTGTATGCATTTACCTGAATCGTTTCAGATATGGTGGTAGCTAGCAGTTGAGTCAAATTAGTATATTTGACTTAATATCTCCTTTAATGATAGAACCAAAGATTATTATTTATTTAATAAAAAATAATGAAAACAATTAACAGAAATATAATTGAACTGAACTAATAATTAGGAGAATCATAGATAGATATTATTAAAATGAGATGACCATTTTGACCATTCATCCACTACAAGAAATGAGGTTAATAGCGGCGACATTTGTCGTCCCTGAATATTCAGAAGTCGTTTCTTTAAGTTTTTAGAGACGACAAAGTCGCCGCTACATGTTGCCGCAACAAGTTAGTGTCTTTAGAGGTATAGCGACAACTTTATGTCGTCTCTATACAAATTTGTATCTATAGCGGCGACAATGCCGTCGCAATAGTGTCGTGACCATATCTCGAAAGCAGATTTAAAGGGACGACACGGTCATCGCAAAACTCGTCGTTATTTACAAAATAATAGAGACTATTATCTCGTTGCCATACGTACTTCTCTTATAGCGACGACTTTGTCGTCGCTATTACAAATTATTTAATTTACTATAGCGACGACAGTGTCGCTGCTATAAACGTTTTGAATTTTTTTTAAAATTTTTTTTTCCAAATAATATAAATAATATATAAAAAATTCTAAAAATCTACGGACCCTCTAAACCGTCGTCCTCGTCCCCCTCCTCCTCCTCCTCCTCCTCCTCCTTCTCCGCAGGCGCAGCTGGTATTTTACTTTTCAGAAACTCAATTTCACGTTGCATTTGGCGTAGCTGATATCATTATTTTGGGGGTCTGCAGAGGACTGATGAGAAGTTCCTTGTGGGGCAAACGATGCAGCAGTCGAATCTAGTTAGGGAGAGGTGCCCTTTGGAACCCGACCAACCCCACGGACGTGACCTCGCTGCTCACCGAGAACCTCCTTTGCAATAGCACTTTCGTCTAATGACGCGCTATAGGAGGCGACTTGTGTATGTTGAGTCTCTCTCAACTCAACAAGTTTATCCTGTTCAGTGAAAAAATAATAATAAATAATAATATCATGCATGTCAGATAAAATTATATTAACATAATTTAAAAATTCTCACATAGTCACCAGCCGCATGTGGGTTGACCCAATTGCCATCACGGAAGGTGTGAAACGTTCGGAACGAATCAATAATCCCCGGCCACTTCTGGGTCTCGGGGTCCTGCTACGACAATTTAAACGTGAAATGTAGTTAGTATACATTTTTACGTAATGTAGTGAAAATATTTATAATGATATTGAAAATTTATATGTTGTACCTGATCGTAACGCGTGGCAGAGAAGCTCTTCGACCCCTGCACGCTCGGGTATTTAGCCTTACCCCAATTGGATTTATTTTTGGAGGATGTTCCTGAAGGTATAACATATAATTGATTAACAAAAATGCATTAATTAAAAAGTATATAAAATATCGTAAACAATATATAAACAATACGCATCACCTAAAGTAGGATGGTGAAGAAGTCAATGCGAGCTCGCCTTGGGTCCTCTATGGACATCTCGCCGTATGGTCGGCTCGGTTCATGCGCTTTTAAGTGATTATGCGCCTTGAGTTTGTATCGCGATAACGATCGGCCGCCAGACGATCTATCTGCGCACATATCTTGTCCGGTACTGTCGGGCGATCGATCGCCTGCAGATCAAGTAGCTCGCAAGAGTGAAAAAAAATACGTTCTTAGAAGTCGTAAAACAAGTATTTATTAAGTGTACTAATAACAAAACTAATTTAAGTTCATACTCGATAATCGCAGAACCGTGCCTTTGCTCCTCCTGGAACCTCCGTCCATGAAGGGTAGCACGGGGCACGCGGTGAATCTCACTTGGTTCCCAACCAAACGTGTGAAATACTTGGCGTTATTTCCGATCGGCTACATTGTGCGTTCGACGCGATAGGAAGTGGCATCTTCCCGTTAGCTCGCCATACCATCTCAAGGTTGATGCCTCGAGATATCCCATCGCTTTGGCGGGGTGTCGAAAACGAAAAAATTGTAAAATGTAATGATCATACGATTTTCAACGATATGTATAAAATAATAAATAATTACAATTTGAATGAAAAGTCTTACAGACTCGCATGTCGAAGGAGGAGGGGTGAGATGGGCTGGCGTGGAGGATCTCTCCGCACCATCACCTCCGTCGCGACATCACGTCGTACCATACTAACACATGACATAATTGCGAACATCACGTCGTACCATACTAACTTTGAATGTATGTGAAAATTTTATTGCAAATAAGTCCCTAAACTTTGAATTTGTGGAAAATTTTTAATTCACTATATTTAATTTCAAATTGGTCCCTTAAACTTAATTTATTGTAAATAAGTCCCTGAACTTTGAATTTATGGGAAAATTTTGAATTTATTATATTTTATTTCAAATTGGTCCCTAAACTTATTTTATTGTAAATAAGTCCCTGAACTTTGAATTTATGGGAAAATTTTGAATTTATTATATTTTATTTCAAATTGGTCCCTAACCTTATTTTATTGTAAATAAGTCCCTGAACTTTGAATTTATGAGAAAATTTTGAATTTATTATATTTTATTTCAACTTGGTCCATAAACTTATTTTATTGCAAATAAGTCCCTGAACATTGAATTTATGGGAAAATTTGATTTATTATATTTAATTTCAAATTGGTCCCTAAACTTAATTTATTGTAAATAAGTCCCTGAACTTTGAATTTATTGGAAAATTTTGAATTTATTATATTTTATTTCAAATTGGTCCCTAAACTTATTTTATTGTAAATAAGTCCACGAACTTTGAATTTATGGGAAAATTTTGAATTTATTATATTTTATTTCAAATTGGTCCCCAAACTTATTTTATTGCAAATAAGTCCCTGAACATTGAATTTATGGGAAAATTTGATTTATTATATTTAATTTCAAATTGGTCCCTAAACTTATTTTATTGCAAATAAGTCCCTGAACATTGAATTTATGGAAAAATTTGATTTATTATATTTAATTTCAAATTGGTCCCTAAACTTATTTTATTGCAAATAAGTCCCTAAACTTTGAAGTTATGGGAAATTTTGAATTTATTAGATTTAATTATAAATTGGTCCCTAAACTAATTTTTATTTCAAATAAGTCCCTAAACTTTGAATTAATGGGAAAATTTGAATTTATTATATTTTATTTCAAATTGATCCCTAAACTTATTTTATTGTAAATAAGTCCCTGAACTTTGAATTTATGGGTCATTTGGATTTATTATATTTTATTTCAAATTGGTCCCTAAACTTATTTTATTGCAAATAAGTCCCTAAACTTTGAAGTTGTGGGAAATTTTGAATTTATTATATTTAATTTCAAATTGGTCCCTAAACTTAATTTATTGCAAATAAGTCCCTAAACTTTGAATTTATGGAAAAATTTGAATTGATTATATTTTATTATAAATTGGTCCCTAAACTAATTTTTATTTCAAATAAGTCCCTAAACTTTGAATTTATGGGAAAATTTGAATTTATTATATTCAATTTCAAATTGGTCCCTAAACTTATTTTATTGCAAATAAGTCCCTAAACTTTACATTTATGGGAAAATGTGAATTTATTATAATTTTTTCACTTTGGTCCCTAAACTAATCAAAAAATAAGCTACGGCAATCGGTCCCTAAACCATCAGAAATTGCAAATAAGCCAAAATCACCCAACAATCACCCAAATGAATACAAAAATCGGCCCAAAATTTAATCGGTTCCAAAATCGATCTCAAATCATTTCCAAAAATCGGCCCAAAATCGGTTCCAAAATCACAACCAAAATTTACAACATTACTTATTTCAAATTAGTCCCTAAACTTATTTTATTATAAATTATTTCACCATATCCTCTATCAACAATAGGATAAAGATTAAAAAAAAATCAAGAATACAATACATATTTCCACCCAAGAACAATTAAATGTTTTTCCATGTTCCCTAAATGATACATTTTACTATTTTCCTGCAAAGATTATGCAATTCCTTTCTGTCCAATCACCCTAAAGGTACTGAAACCATTGCTTTCCACATAATTGCCTCCATCTTACCCAAACCAAACAATTGGGTTTCTGAGAAATAATCCATAGCACCTACTCAAAAGAACCTAATCAAAACCACCTTTCTGAGAAAGCCTGCACCGTAACCATGTTGCAAAATCACAATGTGTAAACAACTGAACATACATTCCATCTCCTTTCTGTAATTCGCATACCTTGACGAGGAAAGAAAAAGTACATCTCATTTGAACCAAATCACAAGTATTGATCTTTCTATTATAAACCAGTCAAAGGAGCACCTTAATTATGTAAGGGATGCAAGATATCCATATGAAACCGAAAGGATTGGAAGTCGGGAAATTAGGCAGATCCATGAAGGTGGAAATATGTATTGTATTCTTGATTTACCTCGAATGATCGGCTGGGGCCTGGAGACAGAACCGCAGAAAGAAATCGCCGAACAAAGGGCCGTGGGTATGGAGTCTTCCGGCTGCAAAATTTGGGGGAGGAGGAGAGATGAGAGACAGTGAGTGAGAGTTGAAAGAAATCTCAAAAGATTTCGGAAAATTCTCAAATTGAACCAAATAAATTATTTCATACTAGTATATAATTCAAATTCAATCTGAAAATATTACCAATCAATCAAGTTCATGGCTTAGTGCTACTGGAAGAGGATGAAGAAATCTCAGCCAAAATAGAAAAGAAGAAGGTCTGGCGTGAATTAAAAGGACTGACTCTATAGCGACGACGTATGTAAATCGCCTTTAGGTTAAACAATGACGACATTTTTGATTTTTAGAACTCGCGCCTAAAAAAAGGCGCCTAATTTTTCAGACAATAGCGACGACATATGTCGTCGCTGTTGACAATACAATACATAAAATTAAATGTTGATATCTCATTTGAAAGAGATTTGTTCATTTTATAATATTTAATTTTTAATATTTAATATCATCAATAATTTTTAATATTTATTGATATTTAATATTATCAATAATAATTTTAGTATTTAATATTTAATATTTAATTTTTAATATTTCATATTTATTGATATTTAATATTATCAATAATAATTTTTAGTATTTAATATTTAATATTTAATTTTTATGTTTTCATATTTATTAATATTTAATATTATCAATAATAATTATTAGTATTTAATATTTAATTTTTAATTTTTAATATTTCATATTTATTGATATTTAATATTATCAATAATAATTTTTAGTATTTAATATTTAATATTTAATTTTATGTTTTCATATTTCTTGATATTTAATATTATCAATAATAATTATTAGTATTTAATATTTAATTTTTCATTTTAATATTTCATATTTATTGATATTTAATATTATCAATAATAATTTTAGTATCTAATATTTAATTTTAATTTTTAATATTTCATATTTATTGATATTTAATATTATCAATAATAATTTTTAGTATTTAGTATTTAATATTTAATTTTTATGTTTTCATATTTATTGATATTTAATATTATCAATATTAATTTTAGTATTTAATATTTAATTTTAATTTTTAATATTTCATATTTATTTGGGTCATTCAACTTTAAACATTTTTCATTTGGGTCCTCTTAATTTTTCTATAATTTCAATTTCCTTCAATTTTATTTGCAACATAAGTCCTTCAAGTTGTATGATTGAAGATATAATGGGAAAATGAAATCATGTTTTTTTTAATATTGTAGAACTTTTTTGTCCTACATTATGTCCACAAATGTTGAAACTCCATCCAAATTCGCGTTTTGACAAATAGCAATGATAGTATGAATGACAAACATTCAAGCCGAAAACAAAGAACAACAATTTGAACATGCATTTTTATAAAGTAATTTCATTGCAAATTTAGTGACGCACAATAACATTTCAATCGATTCACTATCATGATACGATTGATCCTCATCATCGTCGCCATCGACGCCCTCATTGATTTCACTCGATGTTTCGTCATCCTCGTATTCTGTAATTGTATCGTCTTCAACATCATCGTCGTTTATAAACGAAGTTTCTCCTGCAGTATCTGACGAGGCTCTCCTCATAACCGATGCTTCGATCTCATCAACTTCATCATCATCGTGGTGCAAGGATACATGCTCTATGTTGCCAAGATCAACGACTAGAGATAAACCGGAAGAGTAGTTATTGTGGAGCAGGGCAATCTCTGTGATGTTAGCTCCCACTATGTCCCACGTGCTCTCGTGATGGACAATTTGTACCATGTCGATTCGGACCACGAGATGGATCTCCAATGTAGAACACTTGTTGTGCTTGGCTAGCAAGTATGAACTGATCATCCTTGAACGCCTCTGCACTGATGTCAATACTGGTAACGTTATTCTCAATTACCATCCGTCTCCCATCACACCTAAACCACTTGCAGCCGAAGCAGATAGATTGAAAGTTTTGGTCCATATTGTAGCTCCGAAGATATCTTGCAATGCCTGTAGTAAATCTCACCCCGGCCCCCGGGATGCAGACACACCACTATTCGAAGTTTTTCTTTGAATATCACGATCATATGTCACAAACCGAACTCCTTTGACAACACAAGCCGTGTATGACATAACTTCTTTGGTAACATCCATCGGTCAATGCAAATAACTCATGAGAAACTTGATGGTTGTGGCTTTGGCGCATTGTATATAGTCGCATGACGAGAATTATTCTCGATTATTGAAAGCAATTATGTTGAAAACTTGCAATTTTATTCATCGATGTTCGTTTACTTTTTCTCGTAGAACCAACCGTGAAAGTCTCTTCTATGCACTAGTTCGATGTTTGGATGACCATTGTTCGAAGAGTTCCCGCTATGTTCCCCGAACAAAGTATTGAAGATCAAAGTTCATTAGTTCGTTTCAAATGATAAAGTTATTTCGAGATAAAAGAATAATAATCGAGGAATTAACGTCGTCTTTATCGCAAGAATGGCTCAACTTCATAACAGCTTGTTCGGGACGTAAAAATTGCTTGATTCGAACTTGAGTAGGAAGCGTCGTTGGATTCGCTTTCAAGTGGGTGACATGCGATCGAAAATGAAAGTTGTGTCTCGTGGAACAAGAGCATCTTCGTTTCTATCGGTCGGTCGAACCTTGTCCCTATGTCCCGGAAGTATCTCGAACAAAAGGTCAATGCCTCGTCCACAACATACCCTTGACTATTGATCCTCGGGCCGAGCTCGATTTACGACGTAGCCCCTTCAATTTCTTGGTATCGCTCGAATGGATACATCCATCTCATGTGCACCGGACCTCTCAAGGGTTGCCTTTTTCGGTAAATGCATTACGAGGTGAATCATGATGTCGAAGAAGCGGTGGCGTAAATATCATTTCCAACTTACGGAGAATGAGTACAAGGTGATCGTGGGATGCTATCATGTCACTAACCTTTAGTGTTCTTGCACAAAGCTTTCAAGAACGCATACGAGTTCAATAATTACCGTAGAAATTGTTTAATTCAAAAACTCATGACATCCGATCGATAATAACCGTTGCATGATAATATGGCAATCACGTGATTTCAACCCGATAATACTACTGTCATTTGGAGCAATATTCTTCGAAGATTAGAAGCGAAGCCATCCGGAAACTCAACCGATCGGATAAATTGACAAAATTTCTTACGATTTGAAGACGACATGGTGTAACATGCGATGTGCTTCATCTACCTATTCGGATTCGATACAAGTGCAACTCCCTTTTGATCCCTAATTGCATTAGATCGCTACCTCGCATTGATCGTGTCTTTTGATTTGAATGGATCGTCCATAATTGTGCCGAGCAAGCTATCACAAACATTCTTCTCACGTGCATGACATCGATGTTATGTTTGAGCTCGTAGAAGTTCAATACGGCAACTCATAGAAAATGCTCTTTTTCTCCAATTGAGCTCGTCATCACTTCTCCGAATTGTAGCGCCACCGTAATTTGGGTGCTTTCACGGACTTCTATATCGACACGACTTAAGCGTGCTAAAATGTCTCAGAGGCGTTAACCGATGCAGAGGTGGTCGCCATATCATCCTCCCATCGAAGTCTAAATTGCTCGAAAATGATGCCGGATGGCGAGGAACCGACGATGACCCACATAAGCTTTGTCTTACCTATCACACGGATTGAAGGAGTATCCTCGCCGCACGTCGGACATGCCTTGTACCCCGACCACTCCAACCGGACAAACTACTTCTGGGAAATCGTTAACGATCAGTAACAAAGCCGCACGCCTTGATCGAATACCGACTTCCGTTGGTTCCACCGTCTCCCGTGTCAATCCCATTGGCCCACAACTCCTTCAACTCGTCCACTAATGGTCATAAAAATACATCAATGTCCTTACCCGGTGCTTTAGGACCAGGTATCAACAGAGTAAGCATGAGGTATTCGGGTTTCATGCATAATCATGGTGGCAAGTTGTAAACTGTTACAACCATCGGCCACATGTCTTTGCATTTATGCACTCATGTCACGGAATGGATTGAATCCGTCTGCGGCCAAACCTAACCCGACATTCCCCGATCTCACTTGCGAACATTGGATGTTTCATGTCAAATCCCGCCATGCCTTTCCATCAACGGGATGTGTGATTTCATCTTTGTCCCTAGACCTTCCTATACTTGTGCCACCTCATAAGTTTTGCGGTATCCTTCGTCGCGAACATACGTTTTAGTCTAGGGCCAAAGAAAAATATCGTAACACCTTATACGTAACATTCTTCCGCTCACTTTCCCGTAAGTGTGCACCCAACGACTTTCCTAGCAAATCGGGCAAGTTTGTCTATCAAAGATGTTCACCCCAAAGCAGTCTGCACGATCGTTCTTGCAGCATGAATAGATTTGTAACCCAAACTAAGCTTCGTCATCGACTTCTTAGCTTCAGAGTGAGAGTCAACCGTGTTCATGTTTGGGAATGCTAACTTCAAAGCAATTTCAAAAGATCATCGATGAGACTTGTTTGTCTATTTGTTCATAACTTTAATATGCATCAACTTGACTAAAAATTTAGGGATGAAAATGATGAAACTCCTGCATGCGATTACGAATGGAGAGCACAAGCAGATTCGTCATAGTAACCACGCCGGTGCTTGTACCGCATGCTCATCACCAACTACGTCGTCTATTACATCCATCATCTCATCTTCCACACCATCTCGCTCATTACGTCTCTATACACATTCGCAGACGAACATCGATCTCCCCATGATATATCCAGTGACATAACTCTCTCCGCAAAACCATTACGAAATATGTGAGCCTCGACAATTTCCAATGGATGTGTGAGACCGTTTAAACATTTTTGCACGGACATTTAATCATTCTTCGTCATTAACGTATGACCTCACCATGTTTATAAATGCTTGCAAACCGTTTCAAAATCTGCAGATTTTGTGCGATTTTTAATTGTTGTCCAACTTTTATCAATATCCATACTTGAAAAATACTATATTTTTACAAATACAACATCGATAATAAATGGAGATGATTATGAAGGAAAACAATAGAAATGCAAATGACCGGGGAGATGCGGAGATGGAGAAGAAATTATTTCTTGTGTAGTATGCAATACAGAAATACGGATATGGGAAGAAGATAAAGAGGAGTCTATAGCGACGACAATGTCGTCGCTATAGATAAAGGTCGTCGCTAAAGGATCATTCCCATTTTACGAGGAAATTAATAAGTCACGCGCCTGCAAATTTGATCAACATAGGTATAGCGACGACATATGTCGTCTATATATATATAACAATTGGGTGCCAATTTTCCCGCTTAAATTGATGTTGGTATATAGCGACGACTTAAGTAGTCGCTATAGATCCCATCACACTTTACGAGAAAATTCATGATTCACGTGACTTACAGCATCATCCGCAACTCAATTGGGACGACATGTGTCGTCGCTATTTATGCATCAAAATGCCGCCATTTGTTCCCGCCCTTTCCGAAACTTAGTGGCGACGACATGGAAAGACGTCGTTATAGGGTCTACGTAATAGCGACGATATATGTTCTATAGCGACGACATATGTCGTCGCAATAAGTTTTGTTTGTATTGCGACGACATATCTTAGTCGTCTCTACTATGTAGAATCAATAGAGACGACTTTGTGTCGTCGCAATAGATGTCGCCGCTATAGACCCTCTTTGTTGTAGTGATTCCCAGGGAGAAAGCTAGATAATATTGCAACATCATCTAGTTTTAGCAATTATGTCATTAATGCTGAACAAAAACATACAGAATAACGTCGATTTTTTCTTTATCTTAAAGAGTTTTACGACGTTAAAAAATAATTTTGGTGTTGTTTAGCTTTATTTATTATTCTGGTATTTATATTGCTTGCATAAGAAATATTCGAGTTGAGTTGATAACATTCATTTTAATTGCACGGTGAAAAGGAAAAAATATATTGTTACATTTGAACATCATCTAATTTTTTTCCTAACAGTCTTTTTGTTCGGCGAAATCATCTTTTTAGAGGAAATATGTTATTTTTATCGAACTATGAACACAAACTGGATGTTGTTTATGTGTTGAAAGCAGGCGTCTGTGGTTGCTTTACGAGCTACGTGCTAAAATCCCAACCTTGTAACACGACGGACTTTCACCGACCTGGCCAAACCGGTTGAATTGTGATCACATTTTTGTTCGCAGGTGAATTTGTGCTGAAGAATTCTCAGACAAATTCTAGTTGTTCATATGACTGTTTCCCTTTATTGGCATTACAAGTTAAAACATGCCATTAATACTGTCCAAGGCTGCTGAATTGTAATGCATTAGATTTTATACATTTTGTGTGGCCAATTTTCTTCTGCACCAAATTACCAAATGCAGAAGATGACAAAAATGCCCCCATGTTCTTTGTTGTGTTTGGCAGACGCCAAGTTAATGTGGGACAGAACAACATCAATAGCAAGACATTAATTGTCGACACATTCGAACCCTGTCTATTTATATTGATTCAAAAGATGAGAAGGGCATTTTAGTAAATCTATTAGAAAATTCTTAAGGCCCGTTTGATTTGTGGATAAAATTATTTTTCTAGATAAAAGTTATCTGAATAAGAATTATTCAGATATCAAGTTTAACATTATTCAGCTAGGTATAATAATGGTAAAAGTCACATTTTCATAAAAAAGGCAATATACATTTATTTTTAATTAACAAAAAAAAAAAAAAAGTGAAAGAGGAAAAAAATGAGGGGAGTGGCGAAGGGGCGATGGCGGTGGCGTGTGATGGCTATTTTAGGATATGTATATCCAAAAATAGATTTGTTCAATGTTATAAGGGGTACGATTTTTATAAAAAATAAAAATAAATTGAGTGAATACATATCCGGATAAAAAAATTTGTCCTTCTCTTTCTGATGATAAAACTTTTCTTCATTTTTTGCTTAAAATATTATCGGGACAAAGGGTATCCTAATATTAATTTCACCAAAACAAATGGTTGACTTTAATCATTGACCATATACCAAATGGATCGTAATTGTCAACCACATGACTTGCCAGCAATCTTACCCACATTGTCCCTCAAATACTGTTCATGTGTGCTAGACATGACTTTTTAACAGTACTATGAATTTGAAAGGTTTTATATAGAATGTGAAGCAATAAGTGGAAAGGTCCATCTAGTCCTGGTTTAGGATCCTATCTAACTAAGCTATGTGTTAAATGAAAAACGAAATCTTATGACTAAGGGCTAGGAGTGAATGTCATTCAGCCAAGTTGCTTAAGATCTCTCATTGATTCTCTGTGTCCCATGTTACTCGGTTAGAGCATAAGCTATTGATACTTGCGGCTATTGCGGCTACTTATATTCTTTTTCTATTTATTGTCTTTGCAGCCAACCCCGGCCACACCCCTAGTTTCTAACTTTTCCCATATCTGGTTTTACAATTTCTCCAGTTGTCTTCCCATTTCTTTATGTGGTTTAGAACTTCCTGCGGAATTTTAAAGCTTTTCTGGTTCCCAAGTCAAGTCATTTTCTCTTCCATTTTGTATGCTTATTAAGATAATCTAAGTATAAAATATCGATGGCTATGGTCAGCACAAGTATTTCTCTTAACTTGCCTTCTGAAAACAGAAACAATTTCCGGGATGTTTCCTTTTCCTCTTACTTGAATGCAGATGAAGAAGCCTTTGTACTTAAGCTGGCAGAGGAAAACCGGAGTCGACTTGGTTCGTCCATGTCCATTACCAATGAGCATGTTAACCATGGAAGAAACAACACAGAAGATAGAGAAATTGATGTCTTTGGTGCTGAGAAATATTTCAATGATAGTCTGAAAATCGTCAACAAGGATGTCTCAAATCACCAACAGAAGAGGGATTATCTCCTTGACATAATTCCAACAATAGAAAAACAAACGCCAAGTATTCGATCTGAAACAAGTTGGAACAGCCGGAGTGCGTTACTGCATCGAAGTTCAAGAAATCAGAAGCCCCGAAGGACGATCAAGGTTCATGGAAAGAGCTTCCTTACAAGAATTGGTTGTAACTGCTCTTGTAATGATAAGAATTTTGTCGAAATTCATGATTATATGAGTGACAACTATTCCAACAAGAATATAAACACTGGATTTGTTACTTGCAAAGAGAAATAAGCAATCGAAACTTACGATATAAATGTTGATAAGTCCCAATCAAGTTCATGGTTCAAGAAGGATTGGCACTGCAAGGGATTTGATGAACTGGTAGTTGGATTGAAGACTGATGATCATTTCAGCTTCCCAGTTTTAACTCCGAGACTCGATATCAGCCAGTTAAGATGAAACTGCAAGAGGAAGAGGATAAAACCAAGAGAGAATCACTGGAGTTTTTGCCTTCCCACTACTGGAAAGTGGGAAGAATTCCTTGTTGAATTGGGATGCAATCACTCCAAGAATGAAAAAGACTGAAATTTCAGCAAGTTCCAACTATGATACTGACAGTGTTTCAAGTTCAGACTTATTTGAAATAGAGAACCTGTCACACAATGCCAATTACCCCTTTATTACCAGGCAAGAATCAGATGGCATGTCCAGCTGCATCACACCCACAACTTGTTATGCACCAAGTGAAGCTAGTATAGAGTGGAGCGTTGTCACAGCATTGGATTGTGTGGATCCCAATTATGCTCTACACTTGTCCCCTCTACCGCAGATTGACCTATGCAGTAAGTGGACGTACAACTATAATTCTGTGTGTTTTAACTTTTTATTGCTACCATTAGTAGGGATTAGCTTTTAATCTGTAACACTACACAGCTGACTTATCGGTGCTGTCAGATTCGGAAGAGCAAAGAACCAACACGGCCACACCATATGAACCCTGGAAAACAGCCCTCAATGCGAAAAACACACGGGGGAAAGATATGACAAAGCGGCTTCCAAGCATTCTTTTGAGTTGCAAGAATCACAAGGCTGTCGAAGTTGCAGGAGATGCATACACAACAAATGACAAGGCATTTTCCAGTGCAAGAATACATCAGAGGTCGGAATCCTTCACATGGATGACAAGATTTGAAGCAGAGAATAAAATGGAAGCATTTGATCATATAAGAATGTTAGAAGTGTGTTTCACAAACACGTTTTGTGTCCAAGGCAAAATTCAACTTCTTAAATGTTAAGTTTTGCCACGTGGATCTTTGGCATTGGCTTATCTATTGAGGGAAGGATTGTGCTTTCTCTGTGGATTCTGAGCCATTGGATTTAATCCAATGGCTGAGGCTTGTCCGCTGGATGAGAAGTATCTGGTTAGTCCTTCATTTTCTTCAGAACCGAGTCTCTGAAAATCTCTTCCCCTTCTTGGCTATTTTTCGTATGGCTTCTCTTCTACTCTTCTTTCTCGGTTTTCTTTCTTTGATGATAATCAAGGCTGATTAAGGAAGGTTGATTGGGGTTACCTTGTGTGAACAGTAAACTTTAGGACTAAGATCGGTTGTTCATCTCTATTGATGAACAGTAACTCTGTTGGGATAGATCGGAGTTACAGGGGTGGTTTTTTGCCTCAGGTCTGTAGTATAAAGTGGTTCTAGTGATCAAGGTGAAACTTGTGCCTATCCTTTGGATGGCATGTGCTGTGATCCAAATTGGTTGTGATAATCTGAGCCCTAACTTCGGTGGTTTGTTTCGATTGTAATCTCCTGAATAAATCTTTGGTTTTGATTCTGTAGAGATTTGTATTAGGTTTACTTTGTAATTCCTAACAGAAACAGGCAACATTCATTTGATGCACGCTTCCTGTCTAGATCAAACTCTGGACTTGCTGCACATCTTTTGCATATTCAGTAAATTGAATTCCATTAAAATGAACTCAAATTTCAGTTTTGACATTTTAC
>CM042666.1:7693931-7718979 GCA_023638005.1 Forsythia suspensa
GAGATTCATCCAGTCGTCCCAGAGATATTTTTTTCATTTCGAATCAGTAAACCGCGCAAGGACTTGGGCTCATATTCTTCACCGAACGTGAGTTCTTAAAATGGTGAAGGTTAAAATAACATATGTCAGGGTTGGACTTAGATGGTTAGATGGCTGGTTCATAATATTTACTTACGACTACCTATAAACAATGATTCTTTTTTTAGGCGAACTCTATAAGCCTCGTTCAATTAAAGTGTCTAAGCTATCTATTACTTCGTCTGTTTAAACGAGGTATAGCATTTATAATGAAATTAGCAAAAATAATCTAAGCCCTTTGCGCTTTCAATCCCTATCTTCCAAATTTGGCATCGAAATCCCTAAAGGTTTACCTCGGTGTGGAAATGGTCATTGTTATGGTTTTCTTATTAATTGTGCACGTACACTTCAAATCTTCATCATTTCAAGCGTAAAATGGTCCAAAACACTCCTTAATCAAATTTCACTCTATTTGAAATTTAAAAAAAAAAAAAAAGAAGATAAAAACTGAAAAGGAAGCAAAAGTAAAAGAACAAATGCATTAACCTTCCCATCAATCCACCCCACCCCACTCGCCACACCTATCCCATGTGCCATGCTCAAGATCCTACCTTCACCACCGACGGGAATTTTCACCGCCCGATTTGGAAAGGATGTGAAAAACGGAGGTTTGAGGATGGTAGCTTTTCTTCTAATGACGAGAGAAGAGATAATAATTAGCATAGTGTCTTAACTATTATAATCTCGGTCATGTTTAGATTGTCTCTAGCTAGTTACAAATATACAAAGACGTGTATAGTTGAGACAATTTATTATCTCTACTATCGCAATTGAGTCAATGTTGTGTAAATGAAATCTTAAATATAGAGTTGGTTCATTTAAGGAACATTGTGTTAAAATCTAAAGTATGTTAAGCTTCAAGAATTGTGCAAGAACATAGCTACCTTTTATGATTCATTTGTTTCCAAAAGTATTTGTAAATGAATAGTTGTCTCTTATACTACTCTTCTAAAAGCATCTCCAATGCAACAACATGGATTGTTGCACACGTGACAAGTAAAATAAAGGATGAGAGAAGAGCATATCTAATAGTGTTGTGGATTGAAAAAATTGTGGTCCACATTCACAAGAGAGAGGACGTGGATAAATTATAAAATTTAAATCAAAGCACACATTACGATAGAGATATATTATAAAAAAAATCAATAAGGATGTATAGCACATCGTCTAAATGTGGATGGTGTTGTGCTAGAGATCCTCCACTTTTTTCGCTTACCATGAAAACATTTTGAAGTGATATTGCACGCTTTTTATTACAATCCACATCTCCAGAGATGCTCTAATAGTCTCATGCCCTTATTTATGCTTAGACTACTTAGTTTATCAACAAATTGTGAGCATGGAAAAACACTTTTCAAGTAGGTATTCTAGTTTCTACTCACTAGCTAGGGACTATGGACGGACCACAATGGAGACTAAGAGCAGCGCCAACCATGATCTTTAAAATGGTGCAACTTTTACATCAAAATAGTGCAATTTTCACACTATTTTTCTTACCTATCTCCAACAATGAACTTTAAAAATTGCACCAAATGAGTAGTACCTATTTTGTTTCCTTATTTTTTTAATTTTCAACAATTTATTGATTTCAAAAATTATTTAATTAATTATTCTATCACTACTCAAATTTATAAATGAAAAATTAAATATTTTTTATTACTAAAAATTATAAATTTTAATTTTAATTTAATTGCCTAAAAAATTGTGTTTATCACAACAAAATTAAAAAGAAACATAAATAAAATTAAATCATAAAATAATAAAAAAGTATGAAAAAGGATATATAAGAAAAAATAAATTGAAAAAAGAAAAAATAAAGGACAAAAGTGAAATTAAAAAATTCTGAAGCTTTCACGCCAAATCCATAGTGCTGCGCCAACTGTTCACTACTCCATTTTGGAGTAGTGATTTACAGACCAGTTGGAACACTTTTGGAGCGCCATTTTGGCTCCATTGGAGTTGGCATAAGTGGACTAAAGTCTAGCCCTTAAGTAAAAAAAAAAAAAAATCACTATATATAATTAGTTCAAAAATAATTTAATCCAACTCTAAATTTAGCTCACTTAAAAATGTAATTCTAGTTATGCCTTACTAGGGACCTCATGAGATTATATGCGCGGCAACTTCTGTTTGATCCAAATTTATAGTAGTGAATTTCTTGTACACGATGAATTTTCTATATGTGTGGATATGTCATAATGTGGCGTCAAAATTAATTTTAATATTAACAAAATCCAGTAACATGAATCAAAGAAACAATATTGGATTTTTTATATACCACTAATATTATATGACATCATGTCTCCTTCCTTGGAATTGCAACATAATTATGTAAATTTTATAGAGTCTAAGAACAATGCTATCATATAATTCGTTATCATTATCGTTTATTTCTCGATTTTGACTGTATCAGTAGGATTGTCCATTTAAATCACGATACATCAAACACCGAACAACTCAAATCATGACTCTCGACATCCGATGGGTGCGCACACAACTCTATACCTCCCTCTTACCACATGGAACACCAAGGTGTCATGATTTAGATGGTTTAGAAGTTCGAAGTGCCCTGATTTGAATTGATGGCCATGCCTCTTGTGTATATGCGACCATATATCATAGCATTTTTTTAAAAAAATTTGTTGTTTTAGTTAATAAGTATTGGTGTACTCTTCATTAAGTATCCACCCAATCTGTAGACTGTAGATCCAAAGTCTGGGTCCCACTAATACGAACATGAATGGTTCGTATCAAATATTAAAAATGAGAGAAAAGAGGAGACATATTGGAGAAAATCTACATCTCCTAAAATCTTGGTTTTCGAGGAACCAATAAACCTCCAAAAACAAACTATAAGTATGTAGAATAATTCTTTTATGTCGTATTCATTAATTGATTATAATATAAATATAAGATTATTACCATATTTTCTCCTACAAATTAAGGAACATAATTGACTCCATATCCCCTACAATAACTTACATGTAACTAGAAATAACAACCCACATTTATTATATTTGACTAAATCAAAATTAAATAAAAACATAAAACATAAAAATAAAATAAACCGTAATATTCATTCGCCCTTTAAAATGCCATTATCCTCAATGGTGAATTTAAACGCCATTATCCTCAATGGTGAAATTTGAGAACAACTAATTTCCACTTTTTTTTTTCCTTCTTCTTTTCCAATTGGCAATCAAATACGAAAATACATAAGTTATTTGTTGTAGATTCTCCAATTACTTAACCTTAATTTTCACTTCCCATTCTACCGTCTTGAGCAAATCATGATTGGCAAATTCTTTCCAACTAATTGGTTGCCAACATCCTGCATAATTTAAACTTCTTTGACACATTTCCTCGAAGAATAACTTTCATTGAAGACCACAATACACTTGCTGCAAGCATTATCATGAGCTCCTTGATTGTTGTGCATTTCACAATATTTCACATCACCAGCCAAGTTGACCTTATTTTCTTTAGGTTGCAGAGTCATTTGAGAGGCACCATGGCCATAACTATTGTCAATGTCAAATTCCAATTCTGGCTTAGTTTGACAGTATTCGCTTGATAAAGCATCTAACATCTTAAAGAACTAGTTTTTACGCCAAAATTCTTTTTGCCAATCAGATATAGCTTCCACCATCTTCTCCTGATGTTCCACTCATTGATCAAGTGATTGAGCCATGTATGACTCTGATACCAATTGATATGAACACGAATTGTTCGTATCAAGAAAAAAAAAATGAGAAAGAAAAGAAAATATCTATAAATTCGAGAAAATATAAACCTCCCAAGATGTTGGTTTATGAGGAACCAATAGACCTTTAAAAACAAACTAGAAGTTTGTAGAATAATTCTTTTACGTCGTATTTATTTCTTGATTTGAATATAAATACAAGATTATTTTCACATTTTCTCCTTCAACTAAAGAACATAATTGACTCCATATGCCTCTTTTCCCTACAAAACTAAAATACAACTAGAAATAACAACTTGCATTTATTATATTTGATTAAATAAAAATATAAAACATAAAATTAAAATAAACAGTAACACCACCACACTTCTTTCTATGATTGTGACAGATTGAATTTTGACAATTGGTCAATACTTTATTACGGCTGAAATTCCAAAATTCTCTCTCCACGGTTTCATACTTTCATTTGCTTGGTATCTTCTCATGTGGCCGTACTAGAATGATAATTGTGTATATAATGAGATTTCAGTCTTTCTTAAAAAAAAAAAGTGAGATATTTATGATTTGCATTTTGAAACTTTAAAATTACATTTAGTCCCCTCCAAACAGAGAAGGAACATCTAATTTCAGGAAACGCGAAATGAGAATAAGCCTATTACGATCTCTTTTCGCACCATCAATCATGATAACATACTATGTTTTCAACTTCTTCCAATCAAACACTTGCTTCCACGAGAATCTCTTTTTTATCAATCCTCTACTTGTTGCTCTCTTAGAGTTGAAGTCTCAAAGAAAAAATCAAAACGAAAATCCATTTGATACTTGTTGTGCGATTTATATCCCGCAAGTGGACGGATCGTGAGACAAGTAATATAGTGATAAAATAAAGTGTCGAACCCACGAGGACTAGATACTAAATTACCAATTAATTTCACAACTCAAATTTTAACAATGGAAAGAAACACAGATTCAATTTTTGATTCTTAAGATTTTAAACTAAATTAATTAAAATTGAAAATAACAATAAGTAACTTTAAAAAGGTAAGAACGAATTCAAGATCTACTAACTCTAGGATTTGCGAATCCACCAACACTTTCCTTAATCAAACATCCGTTTAACTGTTTTTAGCTTATAATTACCATAGATTGAAAATCGGTTCCTAAACTAATCGAAAGCCTCTCTCGATGGTCAATCAATTCTATATGTTATGTGAACTTCATTATCTCTAATTAAGCTTGAACATAAACACATGCATTAAAATCTCAAGAACACCTAAATAGATTTCATAAAGCATAATAGTAATCTCTATCTATTATTGGACCCTATGTTATTCAATACCACGTGCTTAATCTATATTGAATCTCTCGACTTCAATATAGATCACAATATATTCTAATGTTGATCGGGCATTAAAATAATAGAAAAAGCGCATAAAGAATAATCAATCCAAAAGCAATTAATTACTAAAACAGAAAAACTTCTAATTAATTAAAAATCATGAGGTTTCATCGTTCATCCTAGAAAAAGTAAATTAGCTGGACATGATTTCGTCAATTATGACAATAATTGACTTCATCATGATCCGGCGAAAGAAAAAGAAAAAGAAAAAGAAGAAGAAATAATTACAACCCGTGACTCTGGATGAAGAATCTTCAATCCCGTGCCTTGATCTTCGATTATCCTCTTGTATCTTGTTCCCAAAATTCGTCTCTTTTGTTATGGCTATCATCTGCCTTTTATAATGCTCTCAAAAGGACTCCAAGACGTGTGTTTAAGTTGTTGAATTGAATCTGGACTTGTAGAATTTTAATCCAAATGGGTTTACGCCTAAAATCGCTCGATTAGCTTTATGCGCGATCGCATGGCTTTGGGACCGCGATCGCATGGCTTATCTGTTTAACATTCTGTTGAAATTTTCATACCCTTGCGATCGCATTCAGGTATTACCATGCGATCGCATGGGTTAGTCTGGTTCTGAATTTGAGTTCCCCGCCTAGGTATTTGCACATCAAGCCCCTGCAGTTTCTTTTCTTTAGCAATTAGGTCTCATTGTCTTCATTTTGCTCTCTTTTCATCCAATTGATACTTGACTTTGATTATTTCCTAAATTGACAAGAAAACAACATGCAATTAAACTGAAAACAACTAAAAGAACTTATAATTGTCTATTTTTGTGAGTCCTGATAAGTACAAAATTGTACTTATCAATACTCACCCTGGAACCATGCGAATTGCCTTGACAAGTATCTTCTTATATTACTTAGCATATCATTTTCACCTCAGATTTTCTTCTCGTATCTTCTTCTCATCTAGATCTCCAACTATTTCCGTTGCAGCTCATCATTGTATGTTGTGGTTTGGTAATTTAGCAGTGGCATATCTAGTATCAATCTTCTTCCCCAACTCCATCAGGCCAATGCTATATGCATCGTCTGTATTGCCATCCGCAAACCGCAGCTGAGTTTCTGCAATGGGGCTACTAATTAACGGACCACTGGACAACTTTTATCAATTTTTACTAAAAAATTTGATTTTAATCAAACATATTTTAAATGTCATTGTGGTTAACAAAATTAAAAGTTTTGGGACTTGATGACACATTTTTTATTATTTTAAGTGTAAATCTATAAAAAAAATAAAAGATTTAGGACTTATTTGTATTTTTGAAAAGGTTTATGAAAAGGTTTAAGAGTTAGTTTTAAATTATTTAAGTAAGGGGTAAAATTGTCAAAAAGGTTTGGGTCATATGTATTAGGATTAGAAGGTTTGGGAACTTTTCGACACTCTTTTAAAATATTAGAGACTTTTGTTGCAAATTTTCCTTTACCTTTTAAATCCAAAATTTTCCGTGGTCAAATTTAACGCGGAATTTGACGGAAATTAACAAAAAAGACCATTGTCGTTAAAAATATTTGAAATATGGGCTAAACTGTTAAAAATAAAACGATAGGTCCTCAACCTGCAATAAGTATAAAAATCAGGGACCATTTATACAAAAAAAAGCCCATGTTTGGTTCATATTAAAAAGAAAAAAGTAAAATTTTCGTTTGGCAGGGAGCAGCTGTGCAGGCGTGCAGTTCTGTGCACGTCAATGTGCGGTCTTTTTGTACATACGATGAAAATTTAGATTTGAAATGCCAACAAACTAAAAGTTCACATTTTATTTTTTTGAAAGGTATTGCATAATTTACTATTTCCGGGTTCAGAAATAAATAATAGTTCACTATTTGCAGAGTTTAGTGTTATGTATAAGGGAAAATTAGAGTCGAGATCGGTTCATATTTAAATTCGAGATCGGTTCATATTTAAATTTTCGTGACATGCGTTCTTAATTTTCAATTCTGGTCCATGTGAGATACAATTTGGGTGAAATCCATCTATTTTGCCGTTAGAACTCACATGGATTATATTTTGAGGAGTAATTTAGGAAACTTGCGTCTCGTTCCCGTAAGACTAGACATATAAGGGGAAAAAAAGGAAAAAAAAAACAGGGGCCGCCCAAAATGTAATTAACCCTCTTCCTATGATTCTTATCCGGTAAAATTACATATATGCAACTGAATTTTTTATGGAATTTGAGATTTACTTGCCCAAAAAATTAAATTCAAGAATATCAAATTGAGACAAAATCAATTGAATTATACTTGACTTTTAAAGAACCCGCAAATTGGGTAAATTTAATAAGTGGTTATCAAACTAATTAGGGGTTACTAATTGCTCACTCAACTTGAAAAAGTTTCTAATCGCTCACCAAACTTCCCAAATAGTTTACTATCCATCATTCATTGAGAAAACGTTAAACTGAGCGGACATAAATTACCACATGGTGAATGAAAAGTTGATATGGCAAATTAAATTGTTAAAATCGTCCACATAACAAAATCGTAATAGTCAAACACGCATTTAAACTGTTTTAAAAAGCGTTCCTCCAACTTTAAAAAAAAACGTCTTTAGCTTGGAGAAACGTCTTTTAAAGCAAGATAAATGCATGTTTGGCTATTGCAATTTAGTTACGTGGACGATTTTAATAATTTAATTATGCCACAACAATTTTTTGTTCACCATGTTGCAATTTTCATCCGATCAACCTAACGTTTTTGCAATGAGTGATGGATGGTAAACTATCGGAGAAGTTGAGTGAGCAATTGAAAATCTTTTCAAATTGAGTGAGCAAGTAGTAATTGTGAATTAATTCAGTGGCCATTTACTAAGGTCATGTTCGGTAGAGATTTTTTCCAAAAAAATCCATTTTTTTGTGTACAATTTTTGACTTTTCAACCCTTTTGACACTACAAAAATATTTGAAAAGTCAAAAAGTAACCAAAAAAATCCATTTTTCCCCCAAAAAAAACTCTACCGAACAAGCCCTAAATTTACCCCCTACAAATCACACATTGTTACTTTTCAAGATAATGTTTCATTATAGTAGAGATTGACATAATATATAAAGGGAAATATACTTTGAGTTTTAACACACACACACACACACACAAAAAACAGATTCGTTAAGAATTCCAATTCTAAAGTTGTTCTATTCGAGTTTAACTCAATCTAAATTATTACGCAATCAAAAGTAGTTTAAGAACAAATTCGAGCTTAACTAACCTAGGATTCGCGAATCCACGACCACGTTTATTAATCAATCGTCCATTAATTATTTTTGCTAATAATTACCCTATGTTGAAAATCGGTGATCCTACAAAACTCAAAAGCCTTTCTAGATGGTCTATTAATTCTATATCGATATGCGAACTTAACTATCTCTAACTATTTTTCGAACATAAAAATATGTATTTAAATCACAACGAACACCATAATATAATTTCATAAGGCATAATAGTAATTTCTATCTATTATTGGATCCTATATTATTCAATATTATGTGTTTATCTAGATTGAATATCTCGAAAATAATAAAAATCACAAAACATTTCAATGGTGATCAAGTATCGAAACGTAAATGGAGAATAAAGAATAATCAACCCGGAAGCAATAAATTACGAAAAACAAAAAACTTCTAATTAATCAAAAAGTGAGGTTTCATCGTTCATTCTAGCAATAAGTAATTTAGCATGACATGATTTTGTAAAATATTACAAAACTTGAACTAATCATCATCCAGAGGAAAGACAAGAAAAGAGAAACACAACCCGCGATTCATTGTCGAAGAATCTTCAATACGCTACTTTGATATTCGTTTCTTGTGATGTATTCTCCTTTGATTCACCTCCCCCCGCGATTTTCCAATTCTCTGTCTTTTATATCCTCATCAAAATCTCAAGAAACGTGTTTTACTTTATATTTTTATCATGTACTGAATAGAGTTATGTTTCGATAAAGAAACATAATTTTCTATCCACGATTTAACCATGCAATCGCATGGTTGTGCTTTGTAAAGTTCTACATATGAAATCAGCCTATTGTGATTGTGCCTTAACTTAACCATACGGTTGTTCGGTTAATTTGTTTCTGATTCTACAGTTTAGCTCTTTAGTATTCGCACGACAAGCTCCTCAATTCTCTTTAGTTGTTCAATTGAATCTATTTTTCTTCTGTTTGCTTTCTTTTCGTTCGATCAACACTCGGATTTGATTTTTTCTTATAATGATAAAAAAACAAATCGCCATTATGTTGAAACACACATAAGAGTATAATTGTCCATTTTTGTAGGCCTCGATCAGTACAAAAATGTACTTATCAGGTACCCACATTCCAGTTCAACATCTAAGAATCGACTCGAACTCGGTTGGTTCTCGATTCTCGGTTGTAGTTTCTAATTTTATTTTTTTGGAATTGGACTGGAACCTCTAGTTCCAGTTTGATTCCTGATTTCAGTTAAAATGTCCGTCCCTACTTATATGTGTAGAAGAAGGTTTAGTGAGACTTTTCTTTGTTAGGTTTGGCATGTTTATATTTAATTTGAGTGAATTATTTATTTAATTATATAAATTGCTTCATTTTGAGCATGTTTAATTTGACAAGACTTGTGTAGTTGATTTTGATTTCAATTGAAGTGTATTTAATTCCATTAAATTATAATTTAAGTTAGTTAAATTAGTCAAACATACTTTTTATTCACACATTTTGTAAGATTTATTATCTACTTATTATATACACATTCCATATGACTTACAACTTATAAATACTTAAAAAATAATTTCAGTTGTACAAGCATGTTATACGACTTGTGTAGTTGAGTTTGATTTCAATTGAAGTGTATTTAACTATTTATTACGTATTGCAGTGAATTTGGACTGCGTTGGAGTGAATTTTTCAATAAAACTGAAATGAGGTAATTATATAATGTTTTTAAAGTATGAAAATTCTTATGGAACAATTTTAAAAGGCCGTAATCCCTATATCCCTATATATTAAAAGAGTGACTTTGGTATGCCACTATTTCTATGAATGTGTGCCACCACTTTTTCTTTTTCTTTTTTTTTTTTTTTGTATTTTTAAGTTTTTCTTTATTTCTTGAAATTGACATTTTTTTTCCTTTTTTTTTTTTTTAGTTTGACACTATTTCTATGAATGCCCACCACATTTACTTCTTCTTCTTCTTTTTTTTTTTTTCACATTTTTCTAATTTTTTTAAATTGACACCGTTTTTTCTCAATCGTAGATCTTTTTCAGCACCATTTTCTTTTCAATATTTCGCTATTTCACTTACATTTCTTCGTTCATATTTTTCGCCTTTCTTTCGATTTCAATCATGTCTTTTGAAAAATCGTCCCAAAATTTACAGATATGTTGATTATTTTGGATATCAATATAAATTTTGTTTTATAAAAGTTGTTTCTGTAAATCTATCTGCTTAACTTTTTGCACCACTTATCAGAATAGATTTGAATGTTGTTATTAGCTCTTATTATTTCTAAGGTTCGTGAATTGACCATTACAAGTAGTTGTTTAGTTGTTTAAGTCTTGTATTTGTTAATTTTTTTATACTTATTTGAATATTTTTACTTGTTTGAGTGTTGATTTTTAATTCTCATTTTGAATTCTTAAATATTTCTAATATTCAGTATTTTAATATATTAAAAGATGGATTTTCACCACTTTTTTTTTTTTTTAAAGTTTTTTTTTTATTTCCTAAAATTGACAATATTTTTTTTATTTTTTATTTTTGTGTAGTACTGTTCCTATAAACGTCCACCGCTATTCATTTTCTTTTCTCTTTTTTTTTTTTTTTTTTTTTTTTAGTTTTTCCTAATTTCCTGCAACAGAATTGACAATGTAAGTTTTGTTTTTTGTTTTTTTTAGAATACAATAGTAATATTAAATTTAACACTGGTCAAAATACAAAATATCGTTTCTAAATATATGTTATTTTACACTAATTTGTTTTTGTTTTTGTTTTTATTTTTACCTAGGTTCTTGATTATAGTAAAAATAATTTTTCTGATTTCTTGTTGACTACGGCAAAAGAATATAGTGAATACCACTCAGGATATTGAAATTTGCAATTAGGAACACGCAATTAAGAATGACAAATGCATGTGTTTCATTGCTAATCGCGTGTGTTGAGAATTTATAAGCATAAATTATTTAAATTCTAGAATGAACATTCATTTACTTTTTAAATTATTTTTGTTGATTTAAGCTATTGAGTTTTTTTTTTTTTTTTTTATATATTTTTACGTAATTTAGTATCGTGAAGTCATGTTTAAATCATTACAATTATACATGTAGATAGTATTGATATGTTCTGTACTTTACTATTGCGAAAACAAGTAAAATCTCATTAATGCACTTATTTTTATCAACTATTTTTGAGATTTTTGAATAATTTTGTTGGTTTTCAATTTTTAAATTGAGGAAATAAATATAAAACAATAAATCAACACTTTTCCTCGAATTTATTGTTTATTAATTACTTCAAAAATCTACCTAATGAGAAATTACTAATTAACAACTTATGCTAATCTATAATAAGTATTTTTACTACTTATTATTGCAAGTTCACAAGTAATCTTTTGCATATTTCATGACAATCTGTGATCTAAACTTTTTTAAATGTTTGATTAGAATAAACAAAATTAAATAAGTCAAATCTTGAGGAAAAATATGAAACTTTAAATTTGAAAGCAACATAATAATTTTTTCACATAATAATTGAAGTATCCAATTCTAAGAATTACAATAATCAATTTTGTCAGAAAGTACGTACCATTCATCACATCTAAAAGTAAAAAACATTAAAAATCAATCGAAACTATATCGCTCACTCTTAAAAAATACGTATTTTCTTCAACAAATTTTAATACATATTTTACTCAGCCTTTTATAACTAAAAAAAATAATTAAGAAACTTACAAATAGAGGTCACTCTATTAAATACTTAATTAAAATAAAACACGTGCTTTTGCACGTGCACTCTACTAGTCCCTATATATTAAAAGAATTAATTGAGTTGGGCACTATTCATAGGATTGTGTGCCAAGCTCTTTTTTTTTTTTTTTTTTAAGTTTTTCTTGATTTGTTGAAATTGACAATTTTTTTTTTTTTTTTTTTGTGACACTATTTCTATGAATGCCCACCACTATTCATTTACTTTTTTTCCCCCACATTTTCATAATTTTTTGAAATTGACACCCTTTTTTTCTCAATCGTAGATATTTTTCAGCACCATTTTCTTTTCAACATTTCGTTATTTCACTTGTATTTCTTCGTTCGTATTTTTCGCCTTTATTTCGATTTCAATCATGTCGTTTGAAAAATTGCCCCAAAATTTACAGATATGTTGATTATTTTGAGTATCCATCCAAATTTTATTTTATAAAAATTGTTTCTGCAGATCTATCTGCTTAACTTTTTGCACCATTGATCACAATATATTTGAAGGTTGCTATTGGCTCTTATTATTTATAAGGTAAGTGAATTGACCATTACAAGTAGTTGTTTAGTTGTTTAAATCCTATTTTTGTTAATTTTTTATGCTTATTTGAACTTTTTTGCTTGTTTAAGTGTTAATTTTTAATTCTCATTTTGATTTCTTAAATAGTTATAATATTCAGTATTTTAATATCCCTATCCCTATATATTAAAAGAGTTAATTGAGTTGGGCACTATTCATATGATTGCGTGCCAAGCTCTTTTTATTTTTTTTTTTTGTATTTTTTAAGTTTTTCTTGATTTGTTGAAATTGACACTTTTTTTTTGGTGTGTGACACTATTTCTATGAATGCCCACCACTATTCATTTACTTTTTTTTTCCACATTTTCCTAATTTTTTGAAATTGACACCGTTTTTTTCTCAATCGTAGATCTTTTTCAGCACAATTTTCTTTTCAACATTTCGTTATTTCACTTGTATTTCTTCATTCGTATTTTTCGCATTTCTTTCGATTTCAATCATGTCTTTTGAAAAATCGTCCCAAAATTTACAGATATGTTGATTATTTTGAGTATCCATCCAAATTTTGTATTATAAAAGTTGTTTCTGCATATCTATCTGGTTAACTTTTTGCACTATTGATCACAATATATTTGAAGGTTGCTATTGGCTCTTATTATTTATAGGGTTCGTGAATTGACTATTACAAGTAGTTGTTTAGTTGTTTAAGTCCTATTTTTGTTAATTTTTTATGCTTATTTGAACATTTTTGCTTGTTTAAGTGTTAATTTTCAATTCTTATTTTGAGTTCTTAAATAGTTATAATATTCAGTATTTTAATATCCCTATCCCTATATATTAAAAGAGTTAATTGAGTTGGGCACTATTCATAGGATTGCGTGCCAAGCTCTTTTTTTTTTTTTTTTTTTTTTTTTTGTATTTTTTAAGTTTTACTTGATTTCTTGAAATTGACACTTTTTTTTTGTGTGACACTATTTCTATGAATGCCCACCACTATTTATTTACTTTTTTTTTTTTCCACATTTTCCTAATTTTTTGAAATTAACACCGTTTTTTCTCAATCGTATATCTTTTTCAGCACCATTTTCTTTTCAACATTTCGTTATTTTACTTATATTTCTTCGTTCGTATTTTTCGCATTTCTTTCGATTTCAATCATGTCTTTTGAAAAATCGCCCCAAAATTTACAGATATGTTGATTATTTTGAGTATCCATCCAAATTTTGTTTTATAAAAACTGTTTCTACAGATTTATCTGCTTAACTTTTTGCATCATTGATCACAATATATTTGAAGGTTGCTATTAGCTCTTATTATTTATAGGGTTCATGAATTGACCATTACAAGTAGTTGTTTAGTTGTTTAAGTACTATTTTTGTTAATTTTTTATGCTTATTTGAACATTTTTGCTTGTTTAAGTGTTAATTTTCAATTTTCATTTTGAGTCCTTAAATAGTTATAATATTCAGTATTTTAATATATTAAAAGAGGGATCTTTAGCACTTTTTTTTTTTTTTTAAGTTTTTTTTTATTTCCTAAAATTGACAATATTTTTTTCTTTTTTTAGTGTAGCACTATTCCTATGAACATTCACCGCTGTTCATTTTCTTTTCTCTGTTTTTTTTTTTTTTTAGTTTTTCCTAATTTCGTGCACTATAATTGGCAATGTAAATTTTTATTTTGGGAAAACATTAGTAATATTAAACTTAACACTGGTCAAGATACAAAATATCGTTTCTAAATATGTGTTGTTTTACACTAATTTATTTTTGTTTTTATTTTTATTTTTACCCAGGTTCTTGATTATAGTAACAATAATTTTCCTGATTTCTTGTTGGCTACGACAAAAGAATATAGTGAATATTACTCATTGGATATTGAAATTTGCACTTCGGAACACACTATTAAGAATGACAAAGGCATGTTTTCATTGTTAATCGTTGTGTTGAAAAATTATAAGCATAAATTATTTAAATTCTAGAATGAACATTCATTTACTTTTTGAATTATTTTTGTTGATTTAAGATATTGAGAGTTTTTATTTTTTTTTACGTTTTTACGTAATTTAGTATCGTAAAATTATGTTTAAATCATTACAATTATACATGTATATAGTATTGATGTGCTCTATTCTTTACTATTGCGAAAACAAGTAAAAATGTCATTAATGTACTTATTTTTATCAACTCTTTTTGAGATTTTTGAATAATTTTGTTGATTTTAAATTTTTAAATTAAGGAAATAAATATAAAACAATAATTCATCAACACTTTTCTCCGAATTTATTCCTTATTAATTACTTCAAAAATCTACCTAATGAGAAATTACTAATTAACAACTTATGATAATCTATAATAAGTATTTTTACTACTTAATACTGCAAGTTCGCAAGTAATCTTTTGCATATCTTATGACACTCGTGTGTGATCTAATTTTTTTTGAATGTTTGATTAGAATAAACAAAATTCAATTGATAAATTGAAAATTTTTACAAAGTCAAATCATGAGAAAAAATATGGAACAAGTTTAAATTTGAAAGCAGCAGAATAATTTTTTCACATAATAATTGAAGTATCCAATTCTAGGAATTACAATAATCAATTTTGTCAGAAACTACATATCATTCATCACATCTAAAAGTAAACAACGTTCATGTTAAAAATTAATCGAAACTATACCGCTCACTCTTAAAAAAATACGTATTTTCGCCAACAAATTGTAATACATATTTTACTCAGCCTTTTATGACTAAGAAAATAATTAAGAAACTCACAAATAATGACCACGCTATTAAATACTTAATTAAAATAAAACGCGTGCTCTTGCACGTGCACTCCACTAGTCCCTATATATTAAAAGAGTGAATTTAGTTGGGCACTATTCATAGGAATACGTGCCCAACTATTTTTTCCTTTTTTTTTTACTTTTTCTATTTTCTTTCATTTCTTTTCTTTTCATTTTTTTTCAATTGTAGATTTTTTCAGCCCCGATTTTTTTTTTCAATGTTTCGCCAATTTTCTCGTATTCCTTTAATAATCTTGTTCGTCTTTACTTCCGATTTTAGTCATGCCTTTCGAAAAATCGCCAAAATTTTTTGTAGATGTTTTTATTATTTTGGATACCTAATTAAATATTGTTTTTGTTTTTCTCTAGATTCGGCCTCTTAGGCTGAGACATAGTAACATATATTAAGCAACCTACTTTGAACTTCAAAATCATTCGCAATTGAAACAATTTTCTTTCAATTAATTACTTATATTAAGTTAGCAACATTGTGATCAAGATTACAATAAATACATAGTTTTAATTCATTTTTTCTGTAGATTACTAAATCAAATTACACTCAAGTCCAAGAAAATTTACCCACAACCACAAGTACAAAATCTTGCCTTATGCTAGAAAAAAGAGAAAGAGAATACTACTCTCAAGGAAGAAAGTTACAATAGTAAAAAAAAAATATATCAATAGGTACAATCCTATCTAATATACCAAGAAATTAAAATCAATAATTAACAACTTATGTTAATCTATAATAAGCATTTTTACTACTTATTACCACAAGTTCACAAGAAATCTTATGCATATCTCACGACACTTGTGTGATTTAAACTTTTTTTAATGTTTGATACATTAGAATGAATAAAATTAAATTAAAAAATTGAAATAATTTACGTCATAATGAGGAAATATAGAATAAGTTTAAAATTTAAAGCAACAGAATAATCTTGTGAGATCATAATTGAAGTATTCAGTTTTAGAATTTGTATTAATCAATTATGTTAGTGAACTACACATCATTCATTACATTATCTAAAAATAAAGAACGTTCTTATTAAATATCAATTGAAGTTATATCATCCACCTTTAAATAATACGTAATTTTCTTAATATGTTTTAATATATGTTATACTTAGTCTTTCATAAGTGAAAAAATAATTAAAAAATTCACTAACAATGACCACACTATTAAATACTTAATTAAAATACAACACGTGCCTTGCACGTGAATTTCACTAGTATATATATATTAAAAAGTGACTTTAGTATGGCACTATTTCTATGAATGCGTGCCACCACTTTTCCTTTTCTTTTTTTTTTTTTTTTTTTGTATTTTTAAGTTTTTCTTTATTTCTTGAAATTGAAACTGTTGTTGTTTTTTTTTTTTTCACATTTTCCTAATTTTTTGAAATTGGCATCGTTTTTTTCTCAATCGTAGATCTTTTTCAGCACCATTTTCTTTTCAACATTTCGTTATTTCACTTGCATTTCTTCGTTCATATTTTTCGCCTTTCTTTCGATTTCAGTCATGTCTTTTGAAAAGTCGTCTCAAAATTTACAGATATGTTGATTATTTTGAGTATCCATCTAAATTTTGTTTTATAAAAGTTGTTTATGTAAATCTATCTGCTTAACTCTTCGCACCACTTATCAAAATAGATTTGAAGGTTGCTATTAACTCTTATTATTTTAGGGTTCGTGAATTGACTATTACAAGTAATTGTTTAGTTGTTTAAGTCTTGTATTTGTTAATTTTTTATACTTATTTGAATATTTTTGTTTGTTTGAGTGTTGATTTTTAATTCTCATTTTGAGTTCTTAAATTGTTCTAATATTCAGTATTTTAATATATTAAAAGAGGGATCTTCACCACTGTTCTTGTTTTTTTTTTTTTAGTTTTTTTTGATTCCTAAAATTAACAATTTTTTTTTTTTTGGTGTAGTACTGTTCCTATGAACGTCCACCACTGTTCATTTTTTTTTCTCTTTTTTTTTTTTTTTTTAGTTTTTCCTAATTTCCTGCAACAGAATTGACAATGTAAGTTTTGTTTTTTTGTTTTTTGTTTTTTGGAATACAATAGTAATATTAAATTTAACACTGGTTAAGATACAAAATATCGTTTCTAAATATGTGTTCTTTTACACTAATTTGTTTTTGTTTTTATTTTTATTTTTATTTTTACCTAGGTTCTTGATTATAGTAAAAATAATTTTCCTGATTTCTTGTTGGCTACGGCAAAAGAATATAGTGAATACCACTCGGGATATTGAAATTTGCACTTCGGAACACGCTATTAAGAATGACAAATGCATGTGTTTCATTGCTAATCGTTGTGTTGAGAAATTATAAGCATAAATTATTTAAATTCTAGAATAAACATTCATTTACTTTTTGAATTATTTTTGTTGATTTAAGCTATTGAGAGTTTTTTTTTTTTACGTTTTTACGTAATTTAGTATCGTGAAGTTATGTTTAAATCATTACAATTATACATGTATATAGTATTGATGTGCTCTATACTTTACTATTGCGAAAACAAGTAAAATCTCATTATTGCACTTATTTTTATCAATTCTTTTTGGGATTTTTGAATAATTTTGTTGGTTTTCAATTTTTAAATTGAGGAAATAAATATAAAACAATAAATCAACACTTTTCCTCGAATTTATTGCTTATTAATTACTTCAAAAATCTATCTAATGAGAAATTACTAATTAACAACTTATGCTAATCTATAATAAGTATTTTTACTACTTATTATTGCAAGTTCACAAGTAATCTTTTACATATCTCATGACACTCGTGTGATCAAAATTTTTTTAAATGTTTGATTAGAATAAACAAAATTAAATAAGCCAAATCACAAGGGAAAAATATGGAACTTTAAATTTGAAAGTAGCATAATAATTTTTTTACATAATAATTGAAGTATCCAATTCTAAGAATTACTGTAATCAATTTTGTAGAAACTATGTACCATTCATCACATCAAAAAGTAAAAAACATTAAAAATCAATCAAAACTATACCGCTCACTCTTAAAAAATACGTATTTTCTCCAACAAATTTTAATACATATTTTACTCAGCCTTTTATAATTAAAAAAATAATTAAGAAACTCACAAATAATAGTCACGCTATTAAATACTTAATTAAAATAAAACACGTACTTTTGCACGTGCATGCCACTAGTAATATTAATATTTTTGTGCTATTCAGTTATTTTGAAAGGAAAAAAATGAGTAGTTTAATCTCTCCAACTGAAATTGGTACTACAATAATTGATAGGTGTCTCAGTCCTAATATTGAGGGATTGTCTTCTCAAACCAATAATTCATTAATCCTTATGTTATTTGCTTGTTTAGGATAAAGCCGGCTCTTTGAGGACAACAATAACAAAAGTGACTAAAAGAGGAACTTTATGATAATGTTTCCTCTTTGATTGCATTGATCGGCTTGAGGTGAAAAGACTGGCAAAAGACGACCAGGAGAGATGCAAAGGAAGAACAATGTAGTGAAATAAAGAAAAAAAATTTAAGAAAATTCATGTCAACGAAATCTCCTTTAGGAAATCTTCCTCGCGCCAAAAATGGAAGAACATAAGCCTCATCTCTGACCATTTTCGTAGGGGCAAAAATCAGAGGGTAAAAATTTCACCCTTACAAAATTTATGCAAGTCTCATCTGCAGTTTTTCGTAGGGACGAAAATTAGAGAGGAAAATTTGTGGTGGAGAGTTTGAGAGGTGTTTTTGTTGCTACATTAATAGAAATGAGAGAGGGAGATGAAACTAGTGTGGGAGAGGAACCATCTGTGACTAGACTAACAGGAGTGGCATCGGTGGGGAGGGATCCGCCAGACATGGTGGAAGAGGGATAGAGATCGGCTCGGAAAGAAAATAAGGATTGGATTTTGTACTCACAAGAGTTTCACAGCACTGATGCCGTGAACAGATTTGTGCTAAGAGATTGAGAGAGAATAAATTACCACACTATATTGATCTGTTGTGAATTGTATTTATAAATTACAAAGAGTGTTTAACTTAGCCTAAACTAGTTCGATAAAACAACTATACAGATAGGATCTATACAATCTTGTATTATCTAAGATATGTGTTAGCACATTGTGATGGTTTCACCGACTCTATCTCTTTATTTCTAACACCTTCTCCCAACGAGTTTCATACCCGAACTGACTCGCAACCAACTATACCTCAAGGCTACCAGGCCACGAAGTCGTACACCACAAATAGACGAGTTGCAAACCCCAGATTTAGTCTTCACACCACATCTAGGCACTGTTTTCAAAGTCTTGAGGTACCGGAGTCCTGCTAGACAAATCCACTGCATTTTCCCATACTGCCATAAGTCACCTCTACCAAAAAAGTTGCATTGTATTTCCTCCTAATTAGCACATATTGACTTTGGAATGTACTACCACAGCTTATCTTCTATTCTCTTGTATTTCTTGAATATATTGCAACCTCTTCCAACCAAACATTTCTTTGACTTTGGATGTAAATAATAAAGTTAGAATCGCAAGTGCTGGAGATGACTCAAGTCTTTCTTCAAAAAAGAGAGAGATCTTTATGGTTGAAACACCTGCACCCAAATATTCCTTTTTATCATCCTACTCTCGGTTTACATTTATTACTGTCAAAACAAATGGGACCAACTTTTGTAGAAATACAAGATTATGGTGCTACAACCAAACATTTATTGTTTTGAATATAAATACAAGATTATTTTAACATTTTCTCCTTCAACGGAGGAACATAATTGACTCCATATGGCCTCTTTTCCCTACAAAACTAAAATACAACTAGAAATAAAAACTCACCTTTATTATATTTGATTAAATAAAAATATATAACATAAAATTAAAATAAACAGTAACACCACCACACTTCTTTCTATGACTGTGACTGTGATAGTGACGGTGACAGTTTGAATTTTGACAATTGGTCAATACTTTATTACGGCTGGAATCCCAAAATTCTCTCTCCACGGTTTCATACTTTCATTTGCTTAGAATCTTCTAATGGCCGTACTAGAATGATAATTGTGTATATAAAGAGATTTCAGTCAGTGAGATATTTATGATTGAGAAACCTCTTCCCAAATTTGCATTTTCATCTAAATTTCTGGGAATCACCTTGTCCGGTTCTCCCTTGTTGAGCTAAATAAATGAGAATAAGCCTATTACGATTTCTTTTTCACCATCAATCATGATTAGATACTATGTTTTCAACTTCTTCCAATCAAACATTCGCTTCCACGAGAATCTCTTTTTTTATCATTCCTCTACTTGTTGCTCTCTTAGAGTTGAAGTCTCAGAGAAAAAATCAAAACGAAAATCCATTTGACACTCACCCTGGAACCATGCAAATTGCATGTACAAGTATCTTCTTATATTACATAGCATATCATTTTCACCTCAGATTTTCTTCTCCTATCTTCTTCTCATCTAGATCTCGTGCTATTGCCGTTGCAGCTCATCATTGTATGTCGTGGTTTGGTAATTTAGCAGTGGCATCACTAGTATCAATCTTCTTCCCCGACTCCATCAGGCCAGTGCTATACGTGTCGTCTGTATTGCTATCCGCAGCAGAGTTTCTGCAATGGGGCTACCGGAGGATTATGGAGGATCACATTCACAGAGGATCACATGTTCTTCCAAGGCGCATAAATCAGTTCTTCATCAGTACTATAGGCAGCCTCCTGCCAAATTCTTTTATGGAACAGCGTCACATACTTCCTCTCTAAATGTAATTCCCTCCAAAGTTTGCTAGGATTGTGAAGAAGGTTTGATGAGATATTTTGTTTTTTAATGGCAACGTCCTGAGGAGGAACAAAGGAAGAACAAAGGAAGATTGAAGGGATTGCTAAACTTCTCTGCTGGGATAAAAAGTCTGAGAAGGGGGAAATTGCCATATGGCAGAAGAGAACAAATGCCGATTCATGCACAAGAAAATTCAGGAGCCACATTTTGTCAATCAGAGGATCCTCATGATGTCTGGTATGTTATTGACCCTAATGCATACATGTGTGCAGCCCCGTTCTACTGCCACAGTGGACAAGAATTATTGCCCACTGCCTATGTGGCATGCCCAGTCAGATCCAATGGAACACGTGGCAATGTGCCACATCAGCCAAAAAAAAAAACACCAATTCCGCTTTCACTCCCCTGAATTCCCCCCAATTTTAGTGCCCTAATTCCTCCCACCCCAAATCACCCATCACGCCGGGAACACCAATTCCCTCGTCTCCGGTCACAACAACTCTTGCATCTCCGGCCCCACATTGTTCATCTCGCCGGACCCAAATTCTTCAGTCGCCGCTCATCACGCCGGGAACACCACTTCCCTCGTCTCCGTCTCAACAACTCTTGCATCTCCGGCTCCACATCGTTCATCTCGCCGGACCACCATTCTTCAGTCGCCGGACCTACACCACCACGACCCACCACTAATCCCTTATTTCTGCCCTAAATCAATTGCTCCAGTCGGTCACCACCACGCCAGACGTCTACCACTGCGCCGAACCTCCACCGCCACATACAGAGTGTCAGATCCAGGTTAATGTGGTCAGACGGGTCATTTTTTGGAGAAAATGGGGTCCGGAGTTGATGACCCACCGGAGAAAATGGAGAAATTTTTTTGGGAAGTGCAGTAGAGGCATGATTAATTCTGGAGAATTTGGTGTTGGGTTTGATTTCTGAGTGGTTTTTGATGGCTCAGTAGATAGCTTCAAGAAGTCGTAGAAGTCATGGGTGCTAGGATCCGCCATTGTTGTTGCTACTGGTTTTGAAAAATAAAAAATGAGAGAAAAAGAGAGAGTTGTATACAGTGAGATGGTTAAGGTGCGGTGGTGGACAACGACGGCGAGGCATTCGTGGGTGGAGGTGGTGGTGGCCGGAATCAAGTCCGGGTTCGACAGTAGTGAACACAGCAGAAGAAGAGTCTTAATGGTAGAGATTAGGGCACGCGCTGAAATTGGATTTTTGCTGGGTATGGTTTGGGAAGAATGGTGTGCTGGGTATCGTGGGGGGTTTGTGGTGTGGTGTGGTGTGGTGTGGTGTGGTGTGGGGTGGATGGGGTGAGTGGGGTGGGGTGTTTGCTGGGTATGGTGGGGGATTGACACTACTAAAAAGTCCGTCTAAGCTTCACCTAAGTGTGAAGCTTAGCCTCCACACCTAACCACGCCTCATGCATTACTATCACTTTGCCCTTATCTCGCTCTCGCCTAGGCCTCGCTCGGTCCAAAAAGCTTGAAGCTCGACATCGATGCCTAGTCACGCTTTACGCTTTTTAGAACATTGGGGATTGGCGTTTGTTTGTTTTTTTTTTTTTTTTTTGGCTGATGTGGCACATTGCCATGTGTCTCATTGAATCTGACTGGACACGCCACATAGGCAATGGGCAAGATAACTCTTGCATATTGTGGGCAGGAGATAGGAGATATATATGCGAGTGCTATTTTGATATAACATTTACACTATAATTTTTATTTGTCACACCACTTTTTAATTGCACTTAAAGTTGTCAATCTTTGTTTATTATAGTATTTATGTCCTTAACTTTTATTCACTTCCATTAATTAGCACATTTCATCCTTAATGATAGTTTTTGTCAAAATATTCTGTTTACGTGCTTTGAATAAGAAAAAAACATTTTGTCTAACTTTTGTATTTATTTAAAAAATTGATAGACAAACAAGTTGTTTTACGCTCTCCCGACAGAGTTTTTGGACTGAAACTGTTATAAGGACAAAGTATGTTAATAAATGGAAAGTTGAAGATAAGAATACGACAAAAAAAAAAGTTGCTACTATGAACAAAGATTGAGAATCTTAAGTACAATTAAAATATGGTGCAACAAATAAAAATTGTTGTATTAATATAATTACTCTTCTAATAATAAAAGGAAAAAAAAAAAACGTATGCATGCCCAAGAGAGAAATATAGTAGTTGTTTATATTACTATACTTCCATTGTGGCACACACTTAGAACATGGTTGTCTAAGCTTTAAGATAAATATATCTTTATTGGTCAAAGATAGGAATTAATTTTTTTTACTTAAAAGTCATGTAAGTTATTCAAACATGTTTGGAAACAAAAAAGTGACTTTACTATTTTGTCATTAGCCAAAGGGAAATTAGTGCAAATGGTCATTAACGTATGACATTAATGTGCAAATGATCCCTAACCTTTCATTTTTAGTGAAATGATCCCTAACATATCCATTTAAGTGCGCAATTGGTTCTTTTTTACGGATTCCATTAAAAATCCGTTAAAACCTATCATTTAAGTACTCAAATGGTCCCTCTCATTTTTGGAAAATTGGCGCAAATTGTCCCTAACGTATGATATTAGTGCGCAAATGGTCCATAATCTTTCATTTTTGGTGGGATGGTCCCTAACCTATCCATTTAAGTGCACAATTAGTCCTTTTTGACGGATTCTGTTAAAAATCGTTAAAAACCTATCATTTAGGTGCGCAAATGGTCTCTCTCATTTTTTTTGGTCCTTATTAGTATGGGTAAAATTGTCAAATTATATATTTTTTCCTTTATTTCAATTGGGACAAATGGTCTGTAACATTTATCTTTGTTTTTTGGTGCAATTGGTCCCTAACCTATATATTTTAGTGTACAATTGGTCCTTATTTGATGAAAAATACAAAAATACCTTTAATTTTAATTAAAGAAATTTGCAATTGAATTCTTAACCTTTGCAAAAAGTAAAAATGGGTCCAATACTTTAATTTTTTTATTAAAAATTAAAAGAAACTAACAAATTGATAATATATTAAATTATTTTGTATATTTTATGAACTATTATTATAAAATAACTAAAATTTAAGTTATTAACAAATGTGCTAATTAAAATTATTTTATCATTATTAAGTAATCATATTATTTAAAATTCAAACTTTAATTTTATCATTACAACATAAAAAGAAAAAATAAATTTTATTTTGTCACAAATAAAAAATTAAATTCTACAGTACTTATATTTATACAATATAAAGTACTTATATGTAGTTACAAAGTACGATAATACATAAACAGACAATTATGTCACCAAATTAAAAACTATAATGCAGTTTTTTTGAAATTGCACAAAAGACCCTCTTTTTATTTTAAACAACGGGTCTTCTCATGCAATTAAAAAAATTGCATAAGAGACCCCTTTTATTTCTTTTAAAATTGGAGGTTTTTTATGCAATTTCTAAAATTGTACTAGAGCCCCCGTCTCCGACATTCAACAGAAAGCGCTGAAAAGGAAAAAAAATACGCTGAAAATTTTCAAAATTGCACGCTACCATAAGATTGCTGTAGAGGCCGCATCGGTTTCTAACGCTGGCGGCCACCGCCTTTCAACGTCGAACGATGAGCTTCTTCGTTCGATCCCCTTTTTGTTTGCCGCGAGAAATTATTTTTCTTCTCGATCTTGTTGGTTCTCGTGGCATAAAAAATTGGGGGGGGGGTCGAATGCAAGTTTCATTCGACGTTGAAAGGGGTGGTGGCCGTTGTTAGACACCGATGCGGCCTCCACCAATGATTTGACTGGCGTGTGATTTTGGAAATTTTCAGCGTTTTTTTTCTTTTTCGTGATTTCATTGAATGTTGG
>CM042666.1:7719079-7733253 GCA_023638005.1 Forsythia suspensa
AAAATTCTCACATAGTCACCAAATACTGCTGGTTGACCCAATTGGGGTGGGCATTTAAACCGCCAAACCGCTCAAACCGACCGAACCGAACCGAATCGGGTTGGTTTGGTTCGGTTTTTCACACACCGACGGTTTGGTTCGGTTTATAATTTAAAAATATAGTCGGTTTGGTTCGGTTTCGGTTTGAGGAAAAAAACCGAACCAAACCGCTATAAACCGAACCGATAAAAAATTCACGAAATGAGAATTCGCCCAATTGTAATATTTTCACCTTTTGTTATCACATTATATTATTTTTTTTCTCCGGAGGTAGAGTGATTAACACTTGTAGTTTTAAATAGTCTGACGACGTCATATAGCTTTAGCTTCATAGGTTTTCTACTCAAGGACGAATTAAACGTCTTATACACTGGCTAATGCTTAGCTTCCTATAATACAGTATGTTGGCTTTGGGGACTGGACACTAATATGGCTAAATGGACAATAATTATTCGGGTTCGAATCTTAGTGAGAATTTCTTTGATGAATGAAAGTTGAATATTATTGCTAAAATAAGCTAAAATTGCTATAATTCGGTATGTTTGTGATATTTTCATTCCAAAGGATGAATTGGATGTGGAAAGATAGAATATTAAGAGAGTTTATATAGGGAAAGATGGAATAATAAGAAGAAAATAAGCAATTCTTTCTGACAAGTAACTATCTTTTTATTAGTTTTAGGACTTTTGGAAATGAGTTATTATCATTAGGCTCAAAATATTAGGCCTAAACCGCTCAAATCGAACCAAACCGAACCAAGATTGGTCGGTTCGGTTTGGTTCGGTTTCATCGAGATGGCGGTTTGGTTCGGTTTGGGTTAATGGCCAAACCGATTTGGCGGTTTGGTTTCGGTTTGGGTTCAAAACCGAACCAAACCAACCCACGCCCACCCCTAGACCCAATTGCCATCCCGGAAGGTGTGAAACGTCCGGAACGAATTAATAATCCCCGACCACTTCTGGGTCTCGGGGTCCCGCCACGACAATTTAAACGTGAAATTTAGTATACATTTTACGTAATGTAGTGAAGATATTTATAATGATATTGAAAATTTATATGTTGTACCGATCGAAACGCAGCGTAGAAGCTCTTCGACCCACTGTGACGCTCGGGTATTTAGCCTTACCCGATTGGCTTTATTTTTGGAGGACCGGTCCTCAAGGTATAACATATAATTGATTAGCAAAAAATGTATTAGTTAAAAGAGTATATAAAATATCGTAAGCAATATATAAACAATATTTACCACGAAAGTAGGAATGGTGAAGAAGTCAATGCACTTCTGCCAATCCTCGGTGGACATCTCGCCGTATGGTCGGCTCGATCCATGCGCTTTTAAGTGATTATGCGCCTTGAGTTTGTAATCGCGATAACGATCGCCGCCAGACGATCTCATGCGCACATATACCGCCGGTGTACTGCGTCGGGCGACCGATCGCGCCCGCAAATCAAGTAGCTCGCAAGAGTGAAAAAATAATATGTTCTCGTAGAAGTCGTAAAACAAGTATTAATGAAGTGTACTAATAACAAAACTAATTTACGCTCATACATCGATAATGCTACGAACGCGTGCCCGCCGCTACTCGGAACCTCCGTCCATGAAGGGTAGCACGGGGCACGCAGTGAATCTCACTTGGTTCCCAACCAAGCGCGTGAAATACTTGGCGTTATTTTCGATCGGCTGCATTGTGCGTTCGACAAACGCGATAGGAAGTGGCATCTTTCCATTCGCACCGCCAAACTATCTCAAGATTGATGCCTCGAGATATACCCCCGTCGCTTTGGCGGGGTCTTTGAAAAATGAAAAAATTGTAAAATGTATTCATCATACGATTTTCTTCAACGATATGTATAAAATAATAAATAATTACAATTTGAACGAAACGTCTTACCAGGACTGCAGATAGAAGGGAGCGGTGAGATGGGATCAGCCGTGGAGGAGGATCTTGCACCATCACCTCAAGTGCGACATCACGTCACCATACTAACACACGACATAATTGCGAATATCACGTCACCATACTAACTTTAAATGTATGTGAAAATTTGTATGTATTATATTTTATTTCAATTTGGTCTCTAAACATATTTTATTGCAAATAAGTCCCTAAACTTTAAAATTATGGATAATTTTGAATTCATTATATTTTATTATAAATTGGTCCCTAAACTAATTTTTATTTCCAATAAGTCCCTCAACTTTGAATTTATGGAAAATTTTGACTTTATTATATTTTATTATAAATTGGTCCCTAAACTTACTTTAATTTCAAATAAGTCCCTAAACTTTGAATTTATGGGAAAATTTGACTTTATTATATTTTATTATAAATTGGTCCCTAAACTTATTTTATTGTAAATAAGTCCCTAAACTTTGAATTTATGGAAAATTTTGACTTTATTATATTTTATTATAAATTGGTCCCTAAACTTACTTTAATTTCAAATAAGTCCCTAAATTTTGAATTTATGAAAAAATTTGACTTTATTATATTTTATTATAAATTGGTCCCTAAACTTACTTTAATTTCAAATAAGTCCCTAAACTTTGAATTTATGGAAAATTTTGACTTTATTATATTTTATTATAAATTGGTCCCTAAACTTACTTTAATTTCAAATAAGTCCCTAAACTTTGAATTTATGAGAAAATTTGACTTTATTATATTTTATTATAAATTGGTCCCTAAACTAATTTTTATTTCCAATAAGTCCCTAAACTTTGAATTTATGGGAAAATTTAAATTTATTATATTTAATTATAAATTGGTCCCTAAACTAATTTTTATTTCAAATAAGTACCTAAACTTTGATTTTATGGGAAAATTTGAATTTATTATATTTTATTTCAAATTGGTCCCTAAACTACTGTAAAATTGCAAATAAGTCCCTAAACATTGAATTTATAGAAAAATTTGACTTGATTATACTTTATTATAAATTGGTACCTAAACTAATTTTTATTTCCAATAAGTCCCTAAACTTTGAATTAATGTGAATTTTTGAATTTATTATATTTAATTTCAAATTGGTCCCTAAACTTAATTTATTGCAAATAAGTCCCTAAACTTTAAATTTATGGAAAATTTTGAATTTATTATATTTTATTATAAATTGGTCCCTAAACTAATTTTTATTTCAAATAAGTCCCTAAACTTTGAATTAATGAGAAATTTTGAATATATTATAATTTATTTCAAATTGGTCCGTAAAATTATTTTATTGCAAATAAGTTCCTAACATTGAATTTATGGAAAAATTTGAATAAATTTTATTTGATTGATGAATTAGTCTCTAAACTTATTTTATTTCAAATAAGTCCCTAAATTTTAAATTTATATCAAAATTTGAATAAAGCGAGGAATAACTCATTACAACTAGATTAAAAGGACCGGCTCTATAGCGACCATATAGATTTTTGTGTATGATTTTTGTTATTACAAATGAGTCCATCATTGATCCCTAACTTCTCTAAATTACCAAATAGATTTTTGTGTATGATTTTGGATTAACTCATTACAACTAGACAAGGTTCACAAGTGCAATAAAAAGAATATGAAAGCAAGCATAATTACTGAATTTGAAGCCAACAGATTTCAGCATATGTAAAGATGCAAGTGCATTATATGCAACATTAAGCTGCCTCTAAATGGAATGTCCATTTGAATGGAATATATGAGCAAAGTTGAGAATTAAAATCTGTGAGATTGCCAAATACATTCTGCCAATGAAAGGAATTAATCAACTTCAACATCAAAGGCAGGGAAACCAAGAAACGGAACATCAGAATTTTCGACAAACTCAAGAACACAGTCATTTGATAAAATATACAAAACATGCATAATACATGCTTGAAAACCTCATAATACAATTCCAGACAACACTTCCACCATAATAATTATAAGATCCAATTCCACTGTTACATACTTCTAATTTTTTGGCAGACAAAAACTGAGGCTGAAATGGGTGAAACGGGCCTTTGAAATTTTTAATTTTTGATTCAAAATATCATGATATATCATTTCTTTTTTTGCGATATAACGGTTATTAGGGAAAAGGCCAAATCAGCTTCTATAAACAATTCGGTAGGAACTACCAGTAGAAGTAGCATTTCTCAATAAGAAATTGAGACAAGTTTAAAAGATATAAAAAAATCTAACGGCTGATGAAGAAGAAAAATGATGAAAACTTACGGGTTTTGTATTGGAGTGGTGGACGGTTGAAGAAGACGGCAGACGGCAGATGACGGCGGCGACGGTGGCGCGAAGGCGCTGGAAGAAGAACAAGCAAAACCAAAATGGAAAAGAAGAAGGTTACGCGTGGATTAAAAGGTCTGACTCTATAGCGACGACATATGTCGTCGCTATTAATCACTAAAGCGATGACATTTTTTCAACTTTTAAGAACACGCGCCTTAAAAGTGACGTCCAATTTTCAGGACAATAGCGACGACATATGTCGTCGCTATTGACAATACAATACAAAAAATTAAATGTTGCTTTCTCATTTGAAGGGGATTTTTTAATTGAAATAATTTTTATAATTATTAATTTTCCCGCTTTTTAATATTATGAAAAAATTTTAATATTTAATATTATCAATAATTTTTAATATTTAATATTATCAATAATAATTATTATTATTTAATTTTGAATTTTTAATATTTAATATTTATTGAGATTTAATAATATCAATAAAAATTATTAGTATTTAATATTGAATTTTTAATTTTTAATTTTTAATATTTAATATTTATTGAGATTTAATATTATCAATAAAATTTTTTAGTATTTAATATTTAATTTGTATGTTTTTATATTTATTGATATTTAATAATATCAATAAAAATTATTAGTATTTAATATTGAATTATTAATTTTTAATTTTTAATATTTAATATTTATTGAGATTTAATATTATCAATAATAATTTTTAGTATTTAATATTTAATATTTAATTTTATGTTTTCATATTTATTGATATTTAATAATATCAATAAAAATTATTAGTATTTAATATTGAATTTTTAATTTTGAATTTTTAATATTTAATATTTATTGAGATTTAATATTATCATTAATAATTTTTAGTATTTAATATTTAATATTTAATTTTTATGTTTTCATATTTATTTGGGTCATTCAACTTTAAACATTTTTCATTTGGGTCCTCTTAATTTTTCTTTTATTTCAATTTCCTTCAATTTTATTTGCAACTTAAGTCCTTCAAGTTTTATGATTGAAGATATAATGGGAAAATGAAATCATGTTTTTGTACAATTGTAAAACTTTTTTGTTCTACATTATGTACACAAATGTTGAAACTCCATCCAAACTTGCGTTTTGACCAATACCAATGATAGTATGAATGACAAACATTCAAGCCGAAAACAGTAACAACAATTTGAACATGCATTTTTTGAAAGTAATTTCATTGCAAATTTAGTGACACACAATAACATTTCAATCTGATTCACTATCATGATACGATTGATCCACATCATCGTCACTGACGTCCTCATTGATTTCACTCGATGTTTCTTCATCCTCGTATTCTGCATTTGTATCGTCTTCAACATCATCGTCGTTTATAAACGAAGTTTCTCCTGCAATATCTGACGAGGCTCTCCTGATAACCGATGCTTCGATCTCATCAGCTTCATCATCATCACGGTGCAAGGATACATGCTCTATGTTGCCAAGATCAACGACTAGAGATAAACCGGAAGAGTAGTTATTGTGGAACAGATCAATCTCTGTGATGTTAGCTCCCACTGTGTCCCACGTGCTCCTGTGATGGACAATTTGTAATACTCGCCAATTCGGACCACGAGATGGATCTTCAATGTAGAACACTTGTTGTGCTTGGCTAGCAAGTATGAACTGATCATCCTTGAACGCCTCTGCACTGATGTCAATACTGGTAACGTTATTCTCAGTTACCATCCATCTCCCATCACACCTAAACCACTTGCATCGAAACAGATAGACTGAAAGTTTCGGTCCATATTGTAGCTCCAGTATATCTTGCAGCTGCCCGTAGTAAATCTCACCCCCAGTCCCTGGGACGGACACACCACTATTTTGAGTTTTTCTTCGAATATCACGATCATATGTCACGAACCGAACTCCTTTGACAACACAAGCCATGTATGACATAACCTGCTGGTAACATCCACTGGCCAACGCAAATAACTCATGAGAAACTTGATGGTTGTGGCTTTGGCGCATTGCATATAGCTGCATGATAAGAATTATTCTCAGTTATTGAAAGCAATTATGTTGAAAACTTGCAATTTTATTCAGTCGATGTTCGTTTACCTTTCTGTAGAATCAACCGTGAAAGTCTCTTCTGTACACTAGTTCGATGTTTGGACAGCCACTGTTCATTAGTTCATGCATATGTTCCCTGAACAAAGTATTGAAGATCAACGTTCATTAGTTCGTTTCAAATGATAAAGTTAATTCGAGATAAAAGAATAATAATCAAGAATTAACGCCTTCTTACTGCAAGAATGGCTCAACTTCATAACAGTTGTTCAGGATGTAAAAAATTGCTTGATTTCGAACTTGAGTAGGAAACGTCGTTGGTGATCGCTTTCCAAGTGGGTGACATCTGCTGATCGAAAAATAGAAAGTCGTGGTCGTGGAGAACAAGAGCATCCTCGCTTCGTGCGGTCGATCGAACCTTGTCCCTATGTCCGGAAGTACCTCGAACAAAAGGTCAATAACTCGTCCACAACATACCCTTGACTATTGATCCTCGGCCGAGCTCGATTTCTGACGTAGCCCTTCAATTTCTTCAGGTATCGCTCGAATGGATACATCCATCTCATGTGCACCGGACCTCCAAGGATTGCCTCTTCTGGTAAATGCATTACGAGGTGAATCATGATGTCGAAGAAGGCTGGCGGAAATATCCTTTCCAACTTATAGAGAATGAGTACAAGGTGATCGTGGGATGCTATCATGTCGCTAACCTTTAGTGTTCTTGCACAAAGCTTTCTGAAGAACGTGCACAGTTCAATAATGACCGTAGAAATTGTTTTATTCAAGAACGCCCGACATCCGACTAGTAATAACCGTTGCATGATAATATGGCAATCATGTGACTTCAACCCGATAATACGGCTGTCATTTGGAGCAATATTCTTCCGAAGATTAGAAGCGAAGCCATCTGAAAACTCAACCGATCGGATAAATTGACAAAATTTCTTATGATTTGAAGACGACATGGTGTAACATGCGGCAGGCTTCATCCACTTATTCCCGTTCTGATACAAGTGCAACTCTCTTTTGATCCCTAATTGCATTAGATCGCGCCTCGCATTGACTATGTCTTTTGATTTGAATGGATCGTCCATAATTGTGCCGAGCAAGCTATCACAAACATTCTTCTCTATGTGCATGACATCGATGTTATGTTTGAGCTCTGTAGAAGTCCAATACGGCAACTCATAGAAAATGCTCTTTTTTCTCCAATTGAGCTCGTCATCACTTCTCCGAATTGTAGCGCCACCGTAATTTGGGTGTTTTCCTGGACTTCTATATCTGACACGACTTAACTGTGCTAAAATGTCTGTAGGCGTTAACCGACGCGGAGGTGGTCGCCTATCTGTCCTCCCATCGAAGTCTAAATTGCTCCGAAAATGATGCCTGGATGGTAGGAACCAACGATGACCCACATAAGCTATCTTACCTATCACACGGACTGAAGGAGTATCCTCGTTGCACATCGGACATGCCTTGTACCCCTGACCACTCTAAATGGACAAACTACTTCTCGCTGGGAAATTGTTAACATTCCACAACAAAGTCGCACTTGATCTGAATACCGACTTGTCGTTGGTTCCACCACCTCTCGTGTCAATCCCATCGCCCACAATTCCTTCAACTCATCCACTAATGGTCGTAAAAATACATCAATGTCCTTACCCGGTGCTTTAGGACCGGTATCAACAGAGTAAGCATGAGGTATTTGGGCTTCATGCATAACCGGGGTGGCAAGTTGTAAATCGTTACAACCATCGCCACATGTCGCATTTACGAGACTCATGTCACCGAATGGATTGAATCCGTCTCATGCCAAACCTAACTCGACATTCCCGATCTCACTTGTGAACATTGGATGTTTCATGTCAAAATCCCGCCATGCCTTTCCATCAACGGGATGTCGCATTTCATCATCGCCCCTAGACCTTCCTATCTTGTGCCACCTCATAAGTTTTTCAAGATCCTTCGTCGCGAACATACGTTTTAGTCTCTGGGGCCAAGGAAAATATCACAACACCTTATGCGGAACATTCTTCCTGCTCACTTTCCTGTAAGTGTGCACCCAACGACTTTCCCGGCAAATTGGGCAAGTTTGTCTATCGGCATGTTCACCCCAAAACAAAGGTACGATCGTTCTTGCAGCATGAATGGATTTGTAACCCAAACCAAGCTTCAGAGTGAGAGTCAACCAGTTCATATTTGGGAATGCTAACTTAAGCAATTTCAAAAGATCATCGATGACTTGTTTGTCCATTTGTTCATAACTTTAATATGCATCAACTTGACTAAAAAATTTATGGATGAAAATGATGAAACTCCGAGTGCATGATTCGAATGGAGAGCTCAAGCAGTTCGTCATAGTAACCATCGGTGCTTGTACCGCATGCTCATCACCAACTACGTCGTCTATTACATCCATCATCTCATCTTCCACACCATCTCGCTCATTCTCGTCTATACACATTCGCAAAGACGAACATCGATCTCGCCATGATATATCCAGTGACATAACTCTCCACAAAATCATTACGAAATATGTGAGCCTCGACAATTTTCAATGGATGTGTGAGACCGTTTAAACATTTTTGCACGGACATTTAATCTTTCCTCTCGTCGTTAACGTATGGACTCGCCATATTTATAAATGCTTGCAAACTGCTCGAAAATCTGCAGACTTTGTGCGATTTCTAATTGTTGTCCAACTTTTATCAATATCCATACTTGTAAAATACTATATTCTTACAAATACAAGATCGATAATAATTAGAGATGATTATGAAGAAATTGAGATGAAGAAACGGAGATGGAGAAGAATTTATTTTAATTGTGTGTAGTATGCAACATGTAAATGCGGAGATGGGAAGAAGATAAAGAAGAGTCTATAAGCTATTACATCGTCGTCGCTATAGACATAAGTCGTCGCTAAAAGAGCATTCCCATTTTTGGAGGAAAATAATTAGTCACGCGTCTGCAAAATTTAATCAACATAGGTATAGCGACGATATATGTCATCGCTATATATAATAATTGGGCGCCAAATTTCCCGTCTAAAATGATGTTGGTATATAGCGACGATATATGTCGTCGCTATAGACCCCATCACATTTTACGAGAAAATTCATGATTCACGTGACTTAGATCATTATCCGCATTTCAATTGCGACGATATATGTTTTATAGCGACGACATATGTCGTCTCTATAAGTTTTGTTTGTATTGCGACGACATTTTTGGGTCGTCGCTACTATGTAGAATCAATAGAGGCGACTTTTTGTCATCGCAATATATGTCGCCGCTATAGACCCTCTTTGTTGTAGTGAGTTTTTGAAAATTGAAACCTAAACCAAACCATTTTGAAACGGTTTGATTCGGTTTAAGAAAAAAAAAAAACCGTCAGACATGGTTTCATTTGCTTCTACATTGCTTATTAATTTTATAATTTATTTTTATTTGTTTATTTATTTTTCCAAGTGATCACGTATGTTTAATTTGATTCTAGAGTTCTTCATACACGGTTTCATTTGCTTTTACATTGCCTATTGCCATACTTTTCTTACATTTTGAAACTCTAAAATTACACTCATCTAAATTTCAGATGTGAGTGTGCTGATTTTTCTTTTTTTAAATAGACCAAAATTTTTGGGGCCCCAATCAGGCGGTTGCCTAGCCACTTAGGGCCAGGGCCGACTCTGAGCCTATTTGAAAAATAATATTTTGGTCATTTCGACCTTTCACCTTATTTAAAAGAAGTATTTTATATATTTAATTATTTCTTCTACAAATATTGTTGCATACACATCATGGAGTGTATTCTATATATGGGTTATAGCATGTTTGGTGTAGATAAAAATTGAATTTTTAGGAAATTTTAATAAAAGTTAATGAATTGTGTGATTGAAAAGTTAATTAAAATTATGAGTTTCATAGAATGTTTGGTTGAAAGTGAATTTAAGAAAAAATAAATTTTAGAAAATAAACATATATGTGAGTTCCATAAGCTTCTCAATTGTTGATTATCTTTCGTTTTATTTCCCTGCAATTCGTGCATCCTTTCACTATGTCATCAGATTCAGAGCAGGGATATAATCTGCTGGTTGAACTCGGTGGAATTGTGATCGTGTATATATCTTCTGTGTCCTCCCCTGCGTTAGAGATTCTTGGATCTTTTAACTTAGCATGCGTTTGGTAGGGATTAAAAACCCATTTTGGTTTTTTTCAGCCGTAATTTTTGACTTTTTAATCCATTTTTAACATGAAAAGTCAACAATTTCAACTCAAATAAACCAATATTAGTTATTAAACTGTTTATAATCTCTATCAAACGCGCTCTTAAAAGATATTGGAATTAATGGAATCAGAAATTTTTTGCAAGAATTAGTGTCATTTGACAAAGAGGTTTAGGTATTCTTCAAAGTCCCAAATCAGCAATTGATATCTAATATTAGTCCTACTCCCAATCCTAATCAAGTTGTTGCGGCCTTTATCAACTTTCTCCTCCAAATGCTAGAACTCATCCTACGTTTTGATCCAGATTTCATTGCGCCTGTGTGCTTGAAACGATGGCACGAAACTTTCTTCCTTTCTTTTGTCAATTTGTTAGATATAATATATGCATGTGAGTTCCATAAAAAGTTAAAGGTGTAGCCACGAAACTTCCTTCCTTTCTTTTGTGAATTTGTAAGATAATATATGTGAGTTCCATAAAAAGTTAAATGTGTAGCCACCAAACTTCGTTTCTTTTTAAATATGCATTTCTGTTTATTTGTTTATTATTTGCAAACAAACAAATTGTTCATGATCATATTTTAAGAACATATAATTTATTTAAGAAATAAATTATATTTTTCATTTTAACTTTTTTTTTATTACAAAACATTATATCGATATTTCTTTTCGTGTAGCGTTTGTGAAACATGAAAAAATTCAATGAAAACATTTGAAAATTCTAAAAGTTTCAAGGAATAAAATAAACAAAAAATTAGTATAAAGATTAGGAGAGTGATAATTGATGAATATATAGTTCAAATGAGACTTTCTTTTTTTTTGGTCAAGATTATGGATAAGTTTATTTTCCTAAATAGAGTGGTAGGAAATAAACATAGGTCTAATGAATGTCTTAGAAATGATTATTGCTATGTTTATTACACAACACTCATGGACGTGGTTCCATTTGGTTTGTTCTAAAGAGAATCCAACCAGAGCTCAGAATTAATGATTATTTTTTAATGGAATTGTTGGCTCTATCTCAAATTATGGAACCGAACAAAATAGTACACCATCGAGTCATTCCATAGAACAATATTCATTTATACCCATCTAACATTTCTAATTTAATCTGGTTCAATTAGATATTCTTTAAGAACATGATGGTTTAAAGTATGAAGATTAAAAAACGAGGATGAGAAGTTATAGCAGTCTAGTAAAAAAAATGAGATTCTGAATTAATCATACGTGAAGAATAATTTTATTAAATTCCAATGTAATTAATTAGCAACGCCGGCCCTGAAATTTTGGGTGCAATGTACGACAATTTAAAATAGTGCCCCTTTCATTTAACTAGGAAATAAATTAAGAAAAAATAAATTATATTCTAATAATAATATTTCATTGCAAAAATATGATATTTAAATATTTGCTTATTTTTTACACATCATCACTAAATCCTTCATTTATTAATCAACTTTTTTTTTTTGTAAACCTCTTTAAATAACTTGTAAAAAAAATAAAAAAAAAAAAAAACTATCAAAATCACTTGAATAAACCATAGATCTATCACGTTTCTCACCATTTGATAAATAACGAATGTAAAAGTTGGAAGAGAAACATCTAGACAAATTATTTTTAGAACCATTTTCTAGTGAAAGATTTTTTAAATGAAAATTTTGCTAAACACCCGACACTCAGGTCTTTAGCAAAATGAAGGGAGGCGAGGACGTTGATTGGAAATGACAATCCTTCCAAATAACATTTGCTTTTTGGGTGTGGGACCCAAAAAGCAAATGTTATTTGGAAGGCTCAAATGTCTTATTTGAGCCTTCCAAATAACATTTGCTACATTTGAGCCTTCCAAATTCCTTCCAAATAACATTTGAGCCAACACCCAAAAAGCAAATGTTATTTGAAAGGAATTAACATTTGAGGAATTTGATCCTCCAAATAACATTTGAGGAATTTGATCCTCCAAATAACATTTGAGCCTTCCAAATAACATTTGCTTTTTGGGCAGCTCAAATGTTATTTGGAAGGAATTTGAGCCTTCCAAATAACATTTGCTACAGTTGAACCTTCGAAATTCCTTCCAAATAACATTTGAGCCTTCCAAATAACTGTTGGCGGAATTTCTGTGGAAGTGACCTCAAAACAGTAAAACAAGAACCGAAAATGGAATGGAAGAATTAACCGAGGCAAGAGTTGAACTCTTTGTCCTTAAGTTTAATTGCCCGCAATGGTGCTTTCGGTCTTTGGCAAATGACTCCCAAGATATACAACGGTTTCGCTTGAGTTTGGTAGCACTACAAAAACTCAAGTACAAATAACCAAGATTGGTTTTGTACTCCAACGGATGAATGAAATGGAAAACCAGATTTTGTGCAAATTAAATGCAATAATCGGTTCAAAAGATGATGAAAATGTTTTCTTTGTGTTTGCTTATCTTTTTGTATCAAATCTCTGTCAATATGGACGTCCACGGGTCCTATTTAACATCAAGATCGGTTGAAAACGAAAAGGAATGAACAAAGCGTGCAACCCTTCAAATTGACATGTTCATTCATCGCATGAACCTATGCGATCGCATGGTTTAACCAAGCTGCGATCGCACAGTACAAAAATTAGAACAAGACTTCATCCAGAATAACCATGCGATCGCAAGGCTTTGCCTCCTGCGATCGCATGGAAGGACCAAAATACACTCTGCTAAAATTTTAGCCATATTGCGATCGCAGGTTTACATACCTGTGCGATCGCATGGTCAAACATTTGACCCGATTTTGTCCTTTTTCGTAATTTCTCATTCATTCGATATTGGTTTCGAGATGCCAAATATACCCTTTAAACATACAGATAAATCTGAATTTTTGTCCGGGGGCGTTGCCCCCGAGCCCCCACGAGGGGCGCTGCCCCCTCGACCCCCGCGACCTGACCGGGCAGGTCGATCCCCGTTCCGGGGGCGTTGCCCCCGAAGCGTGCGTCGAAGTGGCAAACAAATTTGCCTAAACGGATTGGGCCGGGACTTGTATATTTGGCACGAAGTCACTTAGTTAATTTATCAACATTTTAAACCAATTTCCAACAATAACATTTGCTTTTTGGGCCCAAAAAGCAAATGTTATTTGGAAGGATTGTCATTTCCAATCAACATCCTCGCCTCCCAAAACAAGCAAAAAGAGTGGTATTTGGCAAAGTGACTGCTATAAGCAGCAGATTGCTGCTGCTCAAGGAATCACCTTCTCCAGTTCTTTTCTAAGCCTATTACGATTTCTTTTCTTACCATCAATCATGATAATCTACTATGTTTTCAACCTCTTCCAATTAAACACTCGCTTCCACGAGAATCTCGTTTTTATCATTCCTCTACTTGTTGCTCTCTTAGAGTTGAAGTCTCAGAGAAAAAATCAAAACGAAAATCCATTTGATACTCACCCTGGAACCATGCGAATTGCCTTTACAAGTATCTTCTTATATTACATAGCATATCATTTTCACCTCAGATTTTCTTCTCGTATGATCTTCTTCTCAACTAAATCTCGAGCTATTTCCGATGCAGCTCATCATTTTATGTTGTGGTTTGGTAATTTAGCAGTGGCATCACTAGTATCAATCTTCTTCCCCGACTCCATCAGGCCAGTGCTATATGCTTCGTCT